>JASDQU010012282.1:182353-200574 GCA_032191745.1 Picea mariana
GAACTCAACTTAGAAGAGCTCAAATAGGATGAAATATATGGTGAACTAAGAGTATATGGAAGCCTATTATGTTCTATCCTCACATGTTAAGCAGGAGAAATGACACAACCAAGGATTCCCATGAATGGGTGTAGTCCCTAGAACCTACAAGAATGCCTATGAGAGATTGGAGGTGCAATCTTGATTAGGCATGAAAGTTTTGTCAACTAAGTAATAACTTTTAAGGATAGTGATGAGAAAATTATAAATCACTTTATTGCAAAAAAAACTAAATTGGAGTCATGTGTGAGTGGTGCAATATAACCCAATAAAAAAAATGACCAAATAAATAATATTTAGCCTAGAAAATAAAATCCCCATCAACCTAAGGGGTTCCACTACTCAAATAGCGTAAGAATACAACAAAACTCTTCCAAACATTTCTTGACAAACGGTAATGAAGTACGCAGTGAGAAACAAGTAAAAATTCAAATAAGGACCTTCCAAACACTCAAATTGATGGGAGATGAGGTCCACCAAAAGAGTGAGTAAAGGTGTGAAAGAGACAATGATAGTGAAGGGCATTGGGAGAAAATCCTAGTGACTAATAACTATTTGCTTCAAGTACCCTCCCCTTGTGAGTGTCACCTAGGTAGGAACATATGAAATGACCACTAAACTACATCTTCTTGGATACATAAAATAGTTTATCCTACCTTCACCTAAAATCAATTATTGGGGGATCTCTAGCATGAAAGATCTAGGAGTATAAATCAAACCTCTGGTCCCAGCCTTGACATTATATACTCTAAAAGCATACCTATTGTTGAATGAATTTTGAACTGTATCTGATATAGATGATTTTAAGTATCCTAAATTTCAACAACTATATTCCATTGTATCAAGTTGTGGCCAATTATTTGGATGCATATCCCCACAACCCTAACCTAACTAAAATATTATTTTGGTCCTCAAGTGATGGATTTTAGTTCGTTTGATTAAATTGTTACTTTTAAAGTTGAACCCAACATCATGAACCAATTGTTCTCTTTATGTGTGGGTTGTGTGCACTTGTGGTGTGTACAACAATAAAAATATTGCTTAAAAGAGAACCTATAATAATGTTGAAAATAAAAGTGCAAAGATGAGAAAGTAGCTATGTCAAGTATTAAAGATGAAAGACAGTTTCTCTTTAAGAAAAAACAAGTCACTTTTTTAAATCTTAGAAAAATACACTTTTAAAACAACCAACAAATAAAAGTTTCAAATATGAATTAAGCAATGACTAATGCATTTTTATATGAAATGCAAAACAAGGGAAAATGAAACAATGTTGATTAATACTAAGAATATAGGAAATTCCCTTTTTAACCTAGCCACTTTTCTTAAAATAAAGTTCTTAAAAAACTAGCTACTAAATGAGGGATTTAATACTGGAAAATGTAATGCAAATGAGGTGAAAACCCCTCAGATTTGCAAAGAAAAGGACTAAAAATTCCAAATGCAAAAGATTTGTTCGTTAACTAAATTTTATGTAGTTTTAAGCAAATCAAAAGAATAAATCAACCAATAAAAAATTATGGAATAAAAACAAAGACTAAAATAGGCCAATATTTCCCAATACAACCAGGATAAAAAAAAAACAAGTACTAAGGGTATCAAACCCTTTTCTTCACCTAGAATGCTCTATGGGAAAACTCAACAAAACAACCAAAACCTGAGAGAAAACCAAGGGGGTCTAAATAGATTGACGAGAAAAACCCTAGAACCAAGTTGAACAAACAAAATTTCTAAAAATTGAAACCCTGGCACAAAAATAGGTTTGGATTACATGTAGGTGCAAAACATATTGGGTTAAATACATGCACACAAAGTTTCTAAGGATAATTGCGCTATGATATTAAAATAAAATTGTTAATAAATTCCTCATATCCAAGGATGAAAATAAGGTTCTCCTGCTTAGGTCCCTTGAAAACGATGGTTATAACAAGAAAAAAACAACACAAAAGCAAGGAAAACTACACTACTATCAATCCTAGTAAAACACACACACAACCAAGGTAGGAAACAATGGTTTCTTACATAGTGGAGTTTTTGATCTGTTGATGGTATTTTATTACTAGGATTACCAAAATGAATTACACAAGAGTTGTGTAACTTAAGTAAGAGACAAAATAAATAAACCAAAAAGAGCCAAGCACTAGAAAACCCATTCAATATTACACCTTATGCAAGAACAAAGATGCAAAGAAATGACGTCCATCTAACATCTAAGGCACAAGATAGAGTAAAGAATGATTATAATTTTATTGTCAATGGAAAAAGACTTAAAAGATAACACCTTTATAATGGTTGTATAATGTTCGACAATACATGTATTCCAATAGAGAACGAATACCTTCAGTAGCCACTCAAAGATCAATACACTGATTTTTTTATGTGGTAAAGCTCTTGTGGGTAAACATCTACATCCCCAACCAATATGTCCACTTGGAGCAATTTATTAATGCAAAAGAAAATGTGTTACAAAGATTTTCTCACAATCAATCATCGACAAATGACCCTCCATGCTCTTTAAATAGAGGTCATGGACCAATCGGGTGTTAATCCATGGATTAATATAGTTTTTAAGATTGAGGAGAATATGAACCGTTAGATCACTCTATGTCGGGAACATATCATGATAGTCGGATTACAAATGCATACTAAAGAAACACACTAAGAAACACATTTTAACCTAATGACACGTTAGACCAAGTTGAACTTAACTAACTCCTAAGTGTCTAAATATCCTAATATCCCCCCTTAAGAACAACTTAGGATAAGATTGAAGGATTTACAAAGGATACACAATAGGATAAGGAAGGAGGCATTACAGCCTATCACCCCTTAATGAAAACTTATTGAACTCCTAACATAGATAAAAGTTTGGAAAACTTCACTTATGTAAGAGACTTTCTGAAAATGTTTGCAACTTGATCTTCTATAGGGAAAAAGAGAACTTCAGTAACTTGATCATGAATTATATTTATAATTAATTGCATGTGTAGTTTGATGTGTTTGTTGTGATGATGTTGAACTGGATCTTTGGAAATCTTGATGACACTCTAATTGTCACACCAGAGGGTGGTCGGATGTTTTTGTTGGAATCCAAACTCTAAAAGGATCTTTCGAAGCCACAGGGATCTTTGACTTGCATTTACAATTTCTCAGTACTTTGATTCTTCTCAAGAAAGAGAAATAGGTTTTTGTTTCTTACAATCCCAAGTGATAGGTCTAAAACTAAGGCTGAAAACATAACGTGTAGTGGACTTCTGATCATCAGGGTTCTCGACCCAATATGAATTAGTGAAACCAACCAACAAAGGAGTTTCCCTTGAACTATAATGTATCCCAAACTAAATTGTGCCTTGAACATACCTAAGTATCATTTTAGTTGATTTACAATGGATTTCAGGGGGTGTTTTCATATACTGGGAAAAAAGACCAACAGCAAAGGAAATATCAAGATGGGTATGAGTCAAATATAAGAGGCTACCAATTCAATGACGGTACAAGGTGGAATCAACTTTGGGAGAATTAAAAGTGGCAAAATTTTTGACTCTAGACTAGAAGGGAGAAGGGGTTGGCTTAGAATCATCCTTGTGAAAGCATAGAAGAAAGCCACAAGCATACTTAGATTGGGAAATAAAAATTCCTTCCTTAGTTTGAAATACTTGGAGGCCAGGGAAATAATGTAGATATCCTAAGTATTTCATTTCAAATTTCTTTTTAAGGATATATTTAACATGGGTTAAGTGTTTAGGGTCACTACCAGTGAGGATAAGGTCATCAACATAAAGAACAAGGATTATGAGATGGATTCCTACTATCTTGGTATAGAAATTAGGGTTAGAATGACATCTAGAAAAGTCGATGTCAAGAATAAAGTAGTCCATTTTGGCATACCAAGCTTGAGGAGCTTTCTTGAGACCATACATAGATTTCTTAATGTAACAAACAATCCTGGAGTCATTTTTGACATAGCCAGGAGGTTGTTCCATGTATATTTCTTCTTGCAAACCCCCATGCAAGAAGGTATATTTAACATACATCTGATCGACCTCCCATTTATGTGAGGCAACAAGGGATAGAAGAAGGCAGATGGAATTCATTTTGAATATGGGGAAAATGGTTCCATTATAGTCAATGCCTTCAACTTGAGAGAACCTTTTGGAAACAAATTGGGCCTTGTGTCTTTCAACACTTCCATCTGATGCATACTTAGTTATGTACACCTATTTACATCTGAAAATTTTTCTTCCTTTCAGAAGAGGTACAACATCCCAAGTATTTTTATCCATTAAAGAGCGATACTCTTCATTCATTGGTATGTCCCAATCTCGATGCCATAAAGCTTCTGCCATTTTTTTGGATCATGAGTCTCCAAAAATTAAGACAAAAGAGAAGAGGCTTGGTGGAACTATGAACGTGTTTGACATTGATATGAAGGATCATCGAATGTCCCTTTCTTGAAAAAGGGTTAAACTTATGCCTCAAAATACTCTCCTAGTGAACTGAAGCTCCAAGGGCATACCTTTATTCATAAATTAATCGTCTGGACCGAAACAGGGGTAAACTATTGTCGGATATATGTGCCTTCCAATTTGACTTTGGCAAGCATGAAGGTCAACAATATCGCTCAGTAATCTTTTCATTTTTAGATACTCTGAAAAGGGATTAAAGAAGACTCCAGTGGGGCTTCTTTTCTTAAGTAATCCAAATGAGACCAAAAATAATAAATAAACTCTCATTAGATGTTTCTTTCAAAGTTTAAATGAGCCTGAAAGACAACAAATTGTGCTCATGGGGAGTCCCTCGGGTAAGATCCAGAAAAGACAAAGAAGAATGAGGCTTCAAAACATGATCATAGTGGGACTAAAAGGACTCCCAAACCTATGGAGAATACTCACGGCATGGATACAAAAATGCATAAAAGTATCTATCTAAGGAATACATGTAGAGGGAGGCTCTACCACCTAATTACAACACTTCTAAAGCAGCAGAGAAGGTTATGTGTCAAACTTCGATGGGATCAATCCTATGGAAAAGTGAAAAAGTTAACAATATGAAAAATGCAGGGTGGTGAAAACCTAACTTATATGAAAATGTCAAAAAATTAATTTTATCATGGGATGATATACGTGTAACCCATCTCAATAAAACACCAAACCAAAAGAACAATTTCATTAGAACGACCCAAAGATATCTCAAAAGGGAACTCAAATAACATTATCATAGCTGGAGTTTCATTATCACAACTGGAGTTCCTAGAGATACATCTTTGAGACTTCTTGTATGACCTTGTGTTGAATCCCTAGAGGGAAGTGGTATAACCTAAGGGACTGTGGTGCAGAGAAGGGGGTACATTTACTTGGGTTGTGCAGGTTGAGTGGATGGAGAGCATGTTGGTTGGAATTGTTGTGGTAATCAAGAAATTGTGAAATTTGTTTCAGTTAGAGTTCCTAGAGCCATGTCTCTTTCCTAGTTGGTCTGTGTTGGAGCATTGGAGGGAAGTGGTATAACTTGAGATATTTTGGAGCAGAGAAGGGGGTATTGATGCATCCCCCTACTCCCCATAGGGCGGCGTGACCTATCGGTCAAAGGATCTTCGATTCTTGAGTCTGATGGCTCTATGAAAACTTAATGGTTCCCTTATATATCAAGACACAGGCCCTTTCATCTTCTTAGTGCGGGTTTGAAAAAACCCGCAACCTTCCCTTTCGCTCTGTTGCAAAATCTCAGAGTATTGAGAGATAACTCATTTTCAGATAAGCCCTCTCTTGAATGTGACTTTGGGTGGTGACCACGTGATTGTGGGCATGCCCACAAGTGGTTTGGACTTAAACTACTTTTGGGCCTGCAATTATCCTCAAGCTTCCACATGTCCTTCTGACGAAACCATGGTTTGAGTTGCAGCTCGCTCTCAATATTTTAAACTCCGTGCAACTCTTGTTACCGCAATGCTACAGGATCGTCACCGCAATGCTACAGGATCGTCAATCTCGCGATCTTGATGATAACATCTAAAAAGATGATCAAATCTGTGCCCTTCGAATCTACAAACCAAATCTTCATCCTCTGAATCAATAGTCAAGATCTCTTCGCAATTCTAGACTTCGGGAACTCGAAATCTCAAACCTAGCTTCCTCCGTACTCCAATCTCCTAGAGTTGACAATTTGCATACACCTATCCTGCTCGATCAACGGTTCTGCTCCCACTATGGATGTTTGACCTTTAAACACATATCAATGGTCCTGCGACCCTCTTCTCGATCGACGGTCGAGATCTCCTTTGTGTCTCCAGACTTCTGAAATCTCAAATCTCAAACTTCCTTTTCCCCAATGGATTTTACCCAGAGTCTGTAATCCACTAACGTGTGTCCTCCTGATCTAACGATCGAGTATTACTTCGGGAATTTACCTGGATCTCACAGATGTGCACCATGTCTCCTCTGAATCCAACAGCTATGAACCTCTTTGGGACCTTACACGAAGTTCACGGATTCATGCCACATCTCCCTTAGATCTCATGGTCCAGATCTTACTTCGGGTCTTTGCATTCTGGCAATTTAAATTCTCAAACTGAAAAAACCCATTTCAACTCTCCTGGAGCTTGAGATCTGTTGCCAAGTGTCTCCTCATAGATCAACGACTCTCGTCTCTTCAGGTATTCGGGCTTTGGATGTTTCAATGCTTCAACCTCCACCTTCCTTTGGATTCGACGGCCTATTCACATGTAACCTCCTCGATCAACAATCCTGACTCACTTCGGCCCTTCGTCTCTCTACGCTTCAGGTGTTTCAAGTTTCAAACTTGCTTCCTCCTAGACTTCACAATATCTGATGGTCCAGATCCTCTCTGGCGATCCGATGCTCAGAGTTCACCCCGAACAATATGACGACTCAGATCTGCTCTTGTGATCGGATGACTGAGGTACTACTTTGGGTTTCCGGCTCTTCGAGCTCTGGAAATATCAAAATTCAAACCCGATAGGTTCTCTCTCCTCTGTGATGCGAAGTGCTAAGGTTCTTTCACCTTCCTATGATCCAACGATTGTCGATCTTCTTCACTGTGATCCAACGATCATGATCACTCCTCCTCCTGAGCTTATGATATCTACCTGCTTGGAAGATTTATCAATCTTCAAAGGTTTCAAATCTTTGTTCTTTCTACCAGTCCGACTCTAGGATCTCATCAACACTTGGCAAAAGTGTTATCTCTTCTAGGATTTTTTCCTTGAAATGATTTTGATCTCTCACACACACCTTGCATTCTCGGGATTTTGATAACTCAAATCGAAGGATTTCTTTGAAAGAAATTCTACTCACCCACCTGGCGTTCCTCTGCATGGGTTCTTCGAAGCTTGGTCACTCCTTGATGTTGTGCACACCTTGCACCTGGTCTTAGTTTCTCTTGTCCTCTCTGAACTTCTCTGAGCCACTCCGAGACTCAGTCGACGCACTCCTTTCATTCGAGATGCACACCTTGCATACGAGTGTCAGAAGAGAAACAATTGAAACTCATCTAGTTTCTTCACTAACTCATACAGTCAATCTCTCGAACAATTATACATGAACGAAAAAGAAAATAACCAAACACATAGAATATCACAGTCATTCAATCATACATCAAATGAACATAGTCCGAGGATTTGGAACAATTTTGTCTATTCTATTCATTCATGAAAACAAATTACATAGTGTTTCTTCTACTCTACTATGCTCTACTGATCTCTCTATTCTCTATCTCATTTTCTCTACTCTATCTATCTGTTACAATACATCAATGAAAAAACTATCTAAAGGATTGGCTCTATGAGCTCTCTCGTCCTGTCTGAAATCTATCCTATCAATTCAAAGTTGTTACCTACTTTGTCCTATTACAATAACTAACAGTTATTTCCAAATAAGATTCAACACTCCATATCTGTAATCCCTTACATTCCGTAAGACTTTACATACAAGTTACAATTTTAAAATGTTGTTTACAAAATATCCCAACAACTGATTTATCTCTGAAATAAATGTTTGATTTGAAACTCAGTCCTGCTGAGATGCCATTCATTGACCTCCACGCGTGTGTTGTTGACTTGGAAGGCGATACTCCTGCATCATACTCCTCTGGTTAAAAAATTTCATGGACTCCTGTCCATGAGCTCCTGCACTGTTTTTCCATGCTTCAAAATATCAGGTTCTGTAACCCAACTGGCATCTTCCATTGGATGATCTTTCCAATTCACTAAGTATTTAGGATATGTCTTCCTCCTCATTTTCTTTCCATCCCTATGTTCAATGATTTTCTCCATCCGAGGTTTTTCTGCTGTGGGAAATTGCTCTTCCCACTGAATTTCTTTCTAGTCATCTGATTCTCCTGCTTCATCTCTCCTGTAAGGATACAGGTCTGCAACATTGAATATCGGCGATATCCCAACATTTTCTGGCAACTCAATTTCATAAGCATTGGCTGTGAATTTTCTGAGAATCTTGCATGGTCCTATCTTCTTCATCTACAATTTGTTATATGTTCCTCTTGGAAACCTTTCTTTTCTCAAATGAGCTAAAACTTCATATCCAACTTCGAATTGAACTTCTCTCCTCTTTTGATCAACTCTGCTCTTGTATTTCTGGTTATTGTTCTGTAGTTGTTCTCTGAGGGTGATATGTTGAACTAAAGGACAAGTTTGTCCCTAGCCTCCTCCATAAATTCCTCCAAAAGTTTCCTACAAATTTGGTGTCCCTGTCTGAGACTATGCTCCTCAGCAATCCATGTAGTCTCACTACCTCCATGAAAAACAAATTGGCTATGCGTGTAGCATCATTTTTCTTCTAGCATGGTATGAAATGTGCCATTTTTGAAAATCTATCCACCACAACAAATATGGAATCGCTCCGTTTTTGAGTTCTAGGAAATCCCAAGACAAAATCCATACTAATTGCATCCCACGGCCTCTCTGGAATTGGTAATGGCTGATACAAACTAGTGTTATGTTGTCTTCCTTTTGCATATTGACAAATTTTTCATTTGTTAACAAACTTTTTCACCTCTGCTCTCATGCTCGGCCAATAATACAAATTACTTAGTTGTGCAAATGTCTTATCATGACCAAAATGTCCAGCTAAACCTTCGTTGTGTTTCTCTTTCAGAAAATTATCTCTCATTGAGCATTTTGGAATGCATAATTGGCTTCCTTTGAACAATAATCCATCCTAGATAAAATATTCATCCCATGGGCTTCTGTCTCCCAATAAAGGATTATTCCATGCCTCATAAGCCTCCTTAAAATCTGCATCTTCTTTATACATCTCCTTGAGGTGTTGAAACCCTAAGGTCTCCACTTGGAATTCATGTACAATCAAACTCCTCCTGCTCAAATCATCTTCAACTTTGTTAGCAGTTCCAACAATGTGATTAAGAACAAAAATAAAATTTTGCATAAATTCTACCCATTTTGCATGTTTCTGATTCAACTTTTCTTGCCTAGTAATAAATTGCAAAGCTTGATTATCACTGTACAAGACAAATTCTTTGGGAATTAGATAGTGTCTCCACTTCTTCAAATATTGAATCACTGCATAAAATTATTTTTCATATGTGGAATAATTCTTCTTGGCGTCATTCAGTTTCTCACTGAAAATAAGCAATTGGACTATTATCCTGACTCAAGACTGCTCCAATAGCTAATCCACTTGCATCACATCTCACATGAAATGTTTTTTTCAAAATCTGGCAAGACTAGAATTGGTTGTTCTGTGATTTTCTCCTTCAACACTTTGAAACCTTTTTCAACTTCCTCTGTCCAACCGAAGGACTTGTGTTTCTTCTTCATAGTGTCTAGCATGGGTGCACATATACCACTAAAATTTCTGATAAATTTTCTATAAAAGCTTGCTAACCCATGAAAACTCCTTACCTCAAATATGTTGCTTGGTGATGGCCATTCTTTGATTGCTCTTACCTTTTCCGGATCCATCTTCAATTCATTTGAAGAGATCCCAAAACCCAAATATATGAGTTCCTTCTTCATAAAAGAAATTTTCTTCAGATTTATCAACACCTTCTCTTGTTGCAACTTTTCCATCACTGATGTCAAATGTCTTAAATGGTCTCCCTTTGTCTTACTGAAGATTAGTATGTCATCCAGATATACTATGGAGAATTCCCCTATGAAGTCTTTCAACACTTCATTCATCAACCTCATAAATGTGCTTGGTGCATTTTTCAACCCAAATGGCATGACCAACCATTCACAAAATCCTTCATTTGTCTTGAATTTTGTTTTCCAATCATCTCCCTATCTCATCCTCATTTGATGGCATCCACTTTTCAAGTCTATCTTGGAAAAATAGATCGCTCCACTCAAACAGTACATCAAATCATCCATCCTTGGTAAAGGAAATATGTACCTAATGGTTATCTTGTTGATGGCTCAAGAATCTGTACACATTCTCCATCCTCCATCTTTCTTTGGGCTTAACACAATTGGTATTGCACATGGGCTTAGGCTTCCCCTAACTAAACCTTTATCCAACAACTCTTGGACTTGATTCTTGACTTCCTCATTGTCTCTAGGTGTCAACCTATAAGTTTCTTTGTTTGGTAAACTAGCTCCTAGACTAAGGTCAATATGATGGGTTATACTCTTGATGGGTGGCAATGAGTGTGGTAACTCATATACTATTATATCAGCAAATTTTTCTAACAATTCCTGGATTTCTATAGGCAAATATTCCACAAAAGTATTTGTAAGGATAACTCTAGGCTTCCCTACTACAACAAACTGCATTTCTTTCTCCTCCTTGGCTTCTTTCAAGAGTTCATTCCCACTCATGAGATGTATGCTTGAACTAGCTTCCCTCTTTTGCTCTTTGTCTTCTATTGGTAACAACATATGTGTCCTACCATTCTTTTCTAGGGTATAAGTATTCCTTCTTCCATCATGAATAAATTTTCTGTCAAACTGCCATAGTCTCCCCATTAAAATATGGCAGACATCCATAGGAATTACATCACATAATATTTCATCCCTATCACCTCCTATTTTAAATTCAACTTGGCATTGTTGACTTACCATTACTTGATGTCCTTTCTGCAACCATGATACCTTGTATGGGTTTGGATGTGCAGTTGTCTTCAACTCCAGCTTCTCCACCATCTATGTGGATACTATACTATCAGTGCTCCCACTATCTATGATCACCTTGCAAACTCTGTATTTCGACTTGCAAGCAGTTCTGAACATACTTGTTCGTTGAACTGGTTCCTCTACATCCTTCTCGGGTTTAAGAAGAATATTTCTCATCATGAGGTTCCTTCCTCCTTCTGTCGCTTATGCTTCCACATGTTTATGCGCTTCAGTAGCATGTGCTTCACCTCATCCTTCGTTCTTTCTCTCGGGACATTCCCAAGACTTGTGCCCTTGATTTCCACAGGTATAGCATCTAACTACTCCTCCTCTGGATCTTCCTCGTCCTCTTCCTCTGGAAAATGAACCTGTTCCACCATGTTGTCCTTATTTAGAAATTACACCTTTCTCATGGTGACTATGTTGTTTGTCAGCTTCATGCTTCGACTTCTGGAACTTCTCTCTGGTAGTTCCCTTACCTCTTCTTGAGTTTCCTCCTCTGCTTTGTTGGATTTGCTTCTTGGCTAATTTTTCTTCATCTTTCAAGGCTGCTTGATAAGGATCCTCCACTTTACTCACCGACATCATGTTGATGTCCTCTTGGATTTCATATCTCAGCCCATTGATATATCTGGTTGTCTTTTCATCTTCATTTTTTTTCTATCCAGCCCTGATGTTCAGTCTATAGAATTCTTAAGTGTACTCCTTCATTGATAAACCTTTCTATCTTAGGTTCTACAATCTTTTGTAAATATTAATTTGGTAATCCTCCAGGATAAATTTTTCCTTTAGTTTAGCTACCATCCTATCCCAGTTTTTAATTTTCTCCTTACCATTTCTCATGCGTTCGGCTTGCAGTTCATCCCACCATAGTGTTGCATGACCTTTCAGTCTTGTCACTGCATGCTTTACCATCTTATCTTCTTCGATATCTTCGTAATCAAAGTATTTTTCTATAGCACGTACCCAATCTAACAATTCTTCAACCTCTAAATTGCCTTCATACATCGGTACCTCTATCCTTGCTCTGGATCCTATTTTTGAAAAAACTTTTATTAAGCAATCTTGTGCAGCATCCCATACTACATTTTCTTTGACCTCTTCTTCTTCACTCTCATCTTCACTGATATCTCCAGCGTTTGGTGCTCTTCTCTGTGTTGTTTCCATGGCATCCAGTCTCATTCAGAGTCGCCTCATTTCTTCTTCCATTTCTGCATTCGCTCTACGCCTTTTGGGTGGCATGATTTCACTACGTCACCTACAAACAGAAATCAAATTCTTGATACCACAAATGATATCAACTTAATCCCTTTCTCCTTTTCACCTTTTTCTACAAACAAACTAAAAATCAGCTTCGATACCACCTGATGTAGCCCCCCTACTCCTTGTAGGGGCGTGCGACCTCCCGGTCAAAGGATCTCTGATTCTTGAGTCTGATGACTCTCTAAAACCTTATTGGTTCCTTTCTATATCAAGACATGGGCCCTTTCGGCTTCTTGGTGAGGTTCTGACAGAACCAGCGACCTTCCCTTTCGCTCTGCTGTGAAATATCAGAGTGTTGAGAGATAGCTCCTTTTCATATAATCCCTTTCTTGAATGTGACTTTGGGCGGTGGCCACGCGATTGTGGGCGCACACACAAGAGGTTTGGAGTTAAACTGCTTTTGGGCCAGCAATTATCCTCAAGCTTCCACGTTTCCTTCTGAAAAAACCATGGTTTGAATTGTGGCCCACTCTCAATATTTTAAACTCTGCAACTCTTGTTCCCACAATGCTACGGGATCGACGATCTCGCAATCTTGACGATAATGTCTAAATCGATGATCACATCTACGCCCTTCGAATCTACGGACCATATATGCTTCCTCTGAATCAACGATCGATATCTCTTCACAATTTCGGACTTCAGGAATTCGAAATCTCAAACCCAGCTTCCTCCGTACTCCAATCTCCTAGAGTTGACAATGTGTGGACACCTGTCCTACTCGATCGACGGTTATGCTCCCACTATGGATATTTGGCCTTTAAACACAGATCAATGGTCCTGCGACCCTCTTCTCAATCAACAGTTGAGATCTCCTTCCGGTCTTCGGACTTTTGAAATCTCAAATCTCAAACTTCCTTTTCCCCAATGGATTTTACCCGGAGTCTATAATCCACTGACGCATGTCCTCATGATCTAACGATCGAGGATTACTTCGGGTATTTACCCGGAGCTCACAGATGTGCACCATGTCTCCTCCGAATCCAATGGCTATGAACCACTTTGGGACCTTACTCGGAGTTCACAGATTCATACCATGTCTCCCTTAGATCTCATGGTCCAGATCTTACTTCGGGTCTTCGGGTCTTCGCACTCTGGCGATTTCAATTCTCAAACTGAAAAAACCCACTTCAACTCTCCCAGAGCTTGAGATATTCTACCAACTGTCTCCTCACAGATCGATGGCTCTCATCTCTTTGGGTATTTAGGCTTCAGATGTTTCAATGCTTCAACCTCCACCTTCCTCTAGATCCTTCGACCTATTGACACGTAACCTTCTGGATCAACGATCCAGATTCACTCTAGACCTTCCGCTCTCCGCGCTTCTGGTGTTTCAAGTTTCAAACTTTTTTCCTCCCGGAATTCACAATATCTGACGGTCCAGATCCTCTCTGGAGATCTGACGCCCGAATTTCACCCTGAACAATCTGACGACTCAGATCTGCTCTTGCAATCGAACGGCTGAGGTTCTACCTCGGGTTTCCAGCTCTTTAGGCTCCGAAAATCTCAAAGTTCAACGTCGATAGGTTCTCTCTCCTATGTGCTGCAAAGTGCTAAGGTTCTTGCGCCTTCCTATGATCCAACGACTGTCGATATTCTTCACTGCGATCCAATGATGATGGTCACTCCTCCTCCTGAGCTTCTGATATCTCCCTGCTTGGAATATTTATCATTCTTCAAAGGTTTAGAATCTTTGTTCTTTCTACGAGTCCAACACTAGGATCTCGTCAACACTCAGGAAAAGTGTTATCTCTTCTGAGCTTCTGTCCTTGAAAGGATTTCGATCTCCCACGGACACCTTAAGTTCTTAGGATTTTGATAACTCAAATCGAAGGATTTCTTGGAAATAAATTCTTCTCACCCACCTGGTGTTCCTCTGCGCCGGTTCTTCGAAGCTTGGTTGCTCCTTGACGCTGTGCACACCTTGAACCTAGTCTAAGTTTCTCTTGTCCTCTCTTAAATTCTTTGAGCCACTCTGAGACTCAGTTGGTGCACTCCTTGCGTTCAAGATGCACACCTTGCATACAAGTATCAGAAGAGAAACAATTGAAACTCATCCAGTTTCGTCACTAACTCATACAGTCAATCTCTCGAACAATCATACATGAATGAAAAAGAAAATAACCAAACACATAAAATATCACAGTCATTCAATCATACATCAAATGAACACAATCCAAGGATTTGGGACAATTATGTCTGTTCTATTCATTCATGAAAACAAATTACATAGTGTTTCTTCTACTCTAATCTACTCTACTAATCTCTCTGATCTTTATATCATTTTCTCTACTCTGTCTATCTGTTACAATACAACAATGAAAAAACTATCTAAAGGATCATCTCTATGAGCTCTCTCGTCCTGTCTGAAATCTATCCTATCAATTCAAGGTTGTTACCTACTTTGTCCTATTACAATAACTAACATTTATTGCTAGATAAGATTCAACACTCCATATTTACAATCCCTTATAGTCCGTAAGACTTTACATACAAGTTACAATTTTAAAATGTTGTTTACAAAATATCCCAACAACCGATTTATCTCTGAAATAAATGTTTGATTTGAAACTCGGTCCTGCTGAGATGTCATTCGTTCGCCTCCACGCGTGCGATGTTGACTTGGAAGGCGATTCTCCTACATCAGGTACACTTCCTTGGGTTGTGCGAGATAAAGGGAAAGAGATATCGATGGTTGGAATTACTGCAATATTTAATGAATTGTGAAATCATTATATATGATTTTGGGGATGGAGTTCCTATGTGTACATGTTTTGGGTCGAAGCACCTATGCAAACATGTTTTGGGTTGGAGAGCCTATACGTTGGAAAAAAAAAGGGGGTTGGAGAGACGAGCATTGTAATATGTATGTACACATGTATGGTGTTGTGCATTGAGAACAATGAAAAAATAATGGCGGGGGAATGTAACAAACCTCGTTTTAATCCTCATAAATTATAATGTAAATGTGAAAATGTGATTGAGGCTATTGAGAAAATATGTTGGGTCAAAGATCTTGTACCGATTAATATGGACAAGGGACGAATTAAATATTTTATAAATTAAAATAATTAGAAAAAATAATAATTGTTGATTGTGATATGAGAGGGACGGAAATGATGGGGGGCTATGATTCCATGAGAAAGGGGGATAAAAGAGGGATACAAGGGGAAACCCATGTCATTTTCCTGAGTTAATGTGTCATTACCATATAATTTTGGCATGTTTATAGGCAGAGTGTGCTTTTCATTGATGGCAAGAACAACAGCGACGATGGCATGTCTACAAGAAAGAACAACAACAACGATGGCATGTCTACAGGCAAAAACAACAACAATGATGGCATGATTATTGGCAGAGTGTGCAATCAAAATTCAGGAGGAATAGCGTAGAGTTGCACGCAGAGTGCAATTGTGCGCCAGGGCCGAGGTTAACTTCATTGCCAAAGATCAAGAGAGATAGCATTTTTCATAAACGTAGATGAGTCCCAAAGTCATCAGGACTCGCAGAAGGATCAAAGGTTGAGGCCTTTGACACTTAGAAATTATTCCAAGTCAGGAGGAAGCGTAAGCTCAAGAGGAGGAGCGACAGTGGTCATTGGATCACCAATCCTGAATGACCGATGTCCGTTAGATCAGAGTCCAATGACCAGAGGAAGCGCAGAGGAGAAGTAAAGATCTGATCTATTGGATCTGAGCGTCGAGGACCAATATTCGTCGGATCCAGTATAACTGTGAAGAGGATAATGGATGAGATCCATCCTCCAACTCCATGAAAAGCGAAGTCGCGATGAGATCTGAGCTGTTGGATCCAGAGAACACGTGGTGAGAGATCAGCATTTCGTTGACTAGCGAACTAGAAAAGTCAAAGGTGAGAGTTGTAGGAACTTGCGATGTCCAAGTTCGTGAGTTGATCTAGAGCGTTAGATCATGGGGAGTTGTGAACTATTGATCTGACGCTCGCAAATATCAGGAAGGAAGGAGGCAAATACCCAAGGAGTTGGGAGCCGCAGCAATCCTAGCTGTTGATCTGGGAAGAACATGTGGAGGCCGATAAAGTAGTTTCAGATATCGAAAGTCGGAAGAAGGGAGGTGATTAGTCCTCCAACTTCATGAAATGCGAAGTCTCGATATGATCTGAGCCGTCGGATCATCGAGGATCGTGGGTCATTGATTTGGAGCAGGTTTTGGAAAATTGGAAGTTGGGAGAAGGGAGGTGAGTAGTCCTCCATCTTCGCGAAACGCGAAGTCCCGATAAGAACTGGACCGTTGGATCACAAAGGGTTGTGGGTCATCGATCTGACATAGAGCATTGAATCAGGAATCAAGATTTGGAAGAGTTAGTGTTGGCTCATGTTCAAACACTCGACATGCAAGGTCGTTATTTGATCACAGTCGTCGATCAAAGGGAGAGCGTGGACTGTTGATCAGGCATGACAAAGTTCACAAGTTAGCGAAACGTGAAGCACCCTTTTGCTTGGCCCCTGGTCACAAGCAAGGTCACATCACTGGAAAGTTAAGGAAGTAGCTAGCATGTCACTAGGCTCCACTTCGGAGATCGTCGAGATCGCAAAGTGCCCATTTGATTAGAGAGTGGTCATAGATAGTGGTCACATCAGCAAAGGTTAAGGGAGGATCTAGCACATCGCTAGGTTCCACATCGGAGATCATGAGTTGGGAGAATCGAGGCAACTCGTAGCTGAATATCTGATGTCTGATATCGCGAAGTGCCTTTTGGTCAGGCCTGTGGTCACAGCTCATGGTCACGTGAAAGGAAGGGGCTTAGCCAGAAAAGCGAACGCCCACTCTGTAGTTTTCTCAGAAAGGGAAAAGGTGCCAAAGGCATAAGTGCGGGGAGGTTCTCTGGGTAACTACAAGAAACCACTGATTTTTTCTGCCAGAGAATTAGAAGAGGCTTCAAGGTGATCACCAGAGAAGTTGAAGAGACTCAAGGTTACTATCAGTGGAATGAAGAGATAATCGACAGATTGAAAAGTGTCGAATATTGTTACTGCCAATGATGTCAAAACAACCTCAGGATGAACGACCATTCTTGTTGAACAGAGTGAGCATAACCGCCAGAGAATATGAATAGTTTCTAGGATTATTTGACAGAGGACTCGACGTGTGAATAACATGCAGAACAAGGAACAAAGGCAATGATATGTGATAGTTTCTACATGCGAGAAGAAGGTGGTTGTGCAAAGGACCAGAAGAGTATATAAGAGGCACAGTGCATAGAATTAATACACGCAACAAAGTATGAAATGAAGAAGAAAAGGTTAACAAAGAGGTTGGTATGCGTGGAGGAGAACACTGATGCAGGAAGAGCATAGCAGTGTAGCAAAACAGTGATGAGACTAGTAAGCTATTTATAAATATTGTATCACTGTAATAGATTCTAGCAAGCAAAGATTTATATTTCAGGGTGGTAGGGTGGTGCTAGGGAGGACTGTTGTCCACAGAGTTTCAAGTGGGTGCGTGAACACAGGGACTTGTAGCTTCCATTTGGTTGAAGCCAGAAAAACTAGGGTGGTAGGGTAGTGCAAGGGAGAACTATTGTTCTTTGTTATGCATTTTGGTGCCTGTGTGACTGGAATTTGGTGCTTCTATCCAGTTGATGCTAGAACACTCAGGGAGTTGGTGCTTCCTTCTAGTGGGTGCTAGAGAAACCAGAGATTTGGTTCTCTCAGCAAGTTGTAGCTTGTAAAACAGAGGTGGTAGCCTCATAATGAGTTTGTGCTCATAAGAATGATAATGTATAGAAAATAAAGACTACTTATCATATCAAGAAGAAGAGGTTTTCTCCCTTTATG
>JASDQU010012283.1:6160-20722 GCA_032191745.1 Picea mariana
TGATGCAATGTTGAATTTATCAACATAGTTCTTTGAAGCCCAAATGTTTCCAATTCTCGAATAGAAATTCAAAATGCACCTCAATTGAAATTGAAATTACAAAGAAACCAATGTTGAGTTAACCACTTGATAATTTAAAATCTATTGAAAGATTGTAAACATGACATGAAGTCAGACCAACATAAATCCATACATGACTCTTGCTAATGCAAAACTATAGACAAGTTGACCGGTAATGAATGGTTTCCCTAGTGGTTAGGTGAACCTATATCATTGTCTAAACCGGGATCGAATTCCCCATCGCGAAGTAGCGCGAGTCACCGATCGAGAATGTTGGAAGATCCACTCAATCGTTGGATATACAACGAGAAGACTTCGTTGAATTTCTACCTCAGGAGGATAGAGATGCTATAGCATCAAATTCCCCGAACGTCGAAGTTACGAAGTAACATAGGCCGTTGATCCAAGAGTTATGTGTATGTACCTTGGCTGCGAGATCGAAGGGCATGAAAGAGGATCAGACCGGAGTGACATGGTGCAGTGAAGCCATCCATGGTGACATGGACCCAAGTTTTACGTGCCATGTGTCACCTGGATTCATGTGTATCACATACCCTATAGACCCCTTTGGAATGTGACACATGTCATCCCGAGGAGGGCATGTGTTGCCCCTAACCCTTCTACGTGTCATCCTCTGGTACGTGCCCACCTAGCCAAAGTGGTTGGTGAAGTGATCGGAACTTCGAGAGTCCATCCTAGCCGTTGACGTTGGGAGACACTTGGCATCATATCCTGTAATCCAAAGGACTTGAAGCTTGGTGCTTCGAAAATCCCCAAAGCTAAGAGTAATAGAGAGAATATCAATCGTCCATCGTTTGGGGACGCGTGGTGGGTGATCAGATACTATGGAGGATAACCACCTTGGAGAAAAGTGGAACAAGAACTCCCGAAGGCCTGAAGGTCGTAGTTCACTTGAGTCGTCGAGCTCAGAGGACAGGTGTTTGGAGATCTGACACTCCAGAAGGATTTACCTTCGAAGGTTTGTGTTTGTGAGTGCTTTGGAAGTCATCGAAGCACAAAGTCCTGAAGTAAGCATTGTTCGTTGATATTGAAATAAAATGGGGACCGTTGATTTCCGTAAGCATACCCAAAATTCGTCGATTCGGTGGTTCAAAAGACTTATGGTGTCATAGGTTGAAAACGTCCGGAGCCCGAAGCATCGAAGCACCGAAATAGGCACTTGTTGTCTTGGCATCTGGTCATAGCCCAAAGTCATATGCGATTGTAGCCGAAGGGAAGAGGTTAGGCCGATAATTCAAATCAGAAGGTTGAACGTTGAATTCCCTATTAGCTTGTGATTTAGCCAAGGACCAAGTCCAGTCATTGGATTGGTTGGTGGATGGATTTCCTCCATAGAATTAGGAACGCTGGAAGTTCTGAGATACCGGAGAACTCAGGGAGAATCATATTGAGTCAGACCCACGTGGAAGCCATGTGGCCCTGACCAATGAACACCCGATGAACTTGGGAGAGGTATATATGCCAGCTCTAATTTCAATTTTGAGCATGGAGACCATGGTTGGAAAGCTCTGAACGAGCAGAATGGGATAGAGACCCTGAATGGAGAATTTGATTTCTTAAGAAGAATGAAATTTCAACGCCCCACCATGGGTGTGTTATAGTGGAATAGATCCACCATAGTAGCATACATCTATTGTCCAGAGACATACAATCTCCATAGAAATCATATCATCTAATATCAACATGCATAAAAACAATATCATGATATAAACTGAGTCATCTGGGCCATTCTTCCACTCACATTTGTGAGATTTGGAAGAGCATCTGCCCTCAGAATGTGAAAAATAATCCATGGTATATCTGGACTATTCTTCTCAAGCATAGAAGAATAATTGTCCCTGATTTATGAGCCTGGACCATTCACCTAACTGGGCCATACCTCCAACACTATTCATAGTGCAACCTGGAGAGAACGAGTCTTCCCTAGGGAATGCTTATCCCTGATTGTTGAACCTAGACCATTCACTTAATATGACCATTCATCTAACACTAATCATAGTGAAACTTGGATGGAATGAGTCTGCCCTAGGGAATGACTATCCAGACCATTTCCTAATGGAAATGATTGTCCTACACCAACCTCCAAAACATACCATTCTTTGAAACTGCTCACAACTGTGAACTTTGAAAGAATGACTTTCCGACGAGGCAAACCATTCTACTTGACCACTACTCAGAGTGACTTCCAAGAAGAATGATTGTCCTATACCATTCCACCACACTGGCCACAAGGAGAATCATTTTTTATGGTACATAAACAATCTATTGAACCATTTTCATTACAAAAATGACTGTCTGATTTGGACCATTTTCCGAAATGGAAAATTCCTTTCCATCAGAAATATCAAACCATTTTTTGAACTGGAAAGGAACTACTCATACTAGACCATTTTAACACATCAATTCTCCCTCCCAACCTGGGGGTAATCTCTTCCTTTTTTCAATAAGGAAGTTGTCTCCACGATCCCCAACTTGTTTCTTAAGTACACAAATTTTTCATCTTGGACAGAGGATTTACCAAAATATATGCTATCTTCTCATCTGTGGAGATATATTGGATAACCACTTCTCTTTTCTGGACCTCATCACGGATAATGTAATGCTTGATCTCAATGTACTTTGTTCTGTCATGAAACATTGGTTTTCTCTAAAGGCTTCATATAGCTCCGATCATTACAATATATCATGGTTGAATTCAACACTTCTATTTCCTTCTAGCTCATGACATCGTGGCAAGGCTCAAACTGAAACATATCCAAGTAGCACTTCTTCTGTCATCATGCGAGTTTTCCATGGATTAGCAATCCATCATCCCAGACTTCTGAGTAATTATTCTAATATACTATCTTTGTCATAGAAAGTTTTCACCACACATATGTTGTATATGAGATACTCTACATCAAGTTGTTTGAATCCATACAAGGTCTTCTTATATCTACACACATGGGTCTCTTTCTGGTATAATCTTCTTTCTCACTTTCTTTATTGGGAAGAATAGTCTTTTACATGTAAATTCCAATCCATGGAAACTACAAGAGGTATATCTGGAACAAGTTGTTGTCATAGTCTTCTCCCTCCTTCTGGAAGAACCTCCAAATCTTGCAATGCTTCCATTCATAAGTATTTTTCACATTGTTCTTTATCATAAGTTCCATTTCTTCTACTCGATTGATTCTTTCCGAGTTCAAACCAAGTTGGTAGTTTTGTGATTCTCGGTATAATAACTGGTTGTTCTGGCTTTTCTTTCTTTCTTGGAATCTTCATGTTCTTCCTCATGTCTCTCTTTATCTCTTGGGTCCATGGGTATTCTATAAATTTCATGCCCTGGAGATTCCAACTTCTTCCTTTCATCATAGGATCATGGATGTAGATGGACAACCATGATACTTTAAGGCTTCTTTTCGAAGAAGACTTTTTCTAGAGTCAAACTGGACACGTGTTGGTTTTCATGACTGCTATTTTCAATGGGAACATGGATAGATACTTCATAATCCTCAATGGGTAATATTATTTAGGATTAGCTCCCTCCTAATCCTTGCTTCATGCATGAATTCATGCTCTTCTTTTGGAATTCTATAATCATCTCCCTCCATCTAATATAGTTCATGCTTTTGTCTACATTCTTATTGCCTTTTGCAAGGTGTCACAAGTCCTTTTCTAGTTGAATTCTTTCTGTTTTGACTTCTTCCGGGTCTCTTCAGGTTTGATTCTGATTTTGGCTTATCTGGTAGTTGTTACTTATATAATAGCTTCCATAGGAGTTGTTACCAAATATTGTCAACATACTTCATCTTTTCATGTGTATTGCTTGACTTGTAGTCATTGTAATAGCAATCCTTATCCTTTTATTCTTGTACATGATATGTACAAGAACTATGTAAACATGGTATATACAAGAGCTTTGAAGAATATTGTTACCTTGACTTAGAAGAAGAAGTTTGTTTTATCCTTCTTGAATTTCTTTGAGGTATCCCTTTCTTCAACAATTGTTGCTTCGTCTGTTTCCTTCCTTTTCTTTAACTCAGGACAGTGGTTCATGTAGTGACCATATTTTCGACAGTTGAAGCATTGTATCTTTGACATATCCTTTTCCTCATTTGGTTTCTTCTTTGAGCCAAACTTCTTCTTATTCCTGAAATTCTTTAACTTTGTTGTGAAATCTTGATCATCGTATCTCTTTTGGTATTTATCTTTTGCGTTAATCCTTGGTTCTTCTTGTGCACAACAAGTCTAAAGTTCTTCAAATGTGGGATACTCCTTTCTTGTGTTCATGCTTGCAGAAAATGCATCCCATGTCTTGGGAATACCATTGAGTACTATATTTACTAGTTCCTTCTCTGAAATGATTTCTTCAATAGATTGTAGTTGATATCTCAACTAAGAGATTCTCACAAGGTATGATGTCATGCTTTCATCATCATTCATTTTCATGTCACAGAGCTCATTCTTCAGACTCATTACATGTCCAATGTTTTTGATTGAGAAGAGGTTAGTTAGGGAATCGTACATCTTCTTAGATGAGTCAAGATGAGAGATGTAGGGTATCAAGTGGTATTTCATAGAGTCCACTATGATACTCATGGAATTGATGTCATTGTATTTGAACTTCTCCATAACTGCAATGTTTTGAGGTTCCCTGTCTTTTCCTTCTTCAAATTGTGGTTCCACAATCTTTCCTTTCACGATATCCAACACTTTATTCTTGGAAAGAATGAGATCAATCCTTGTCTTCCATGCTCTGAAGTTAGAAGCCCCTTCTAACTTGTTTTCTGACTTCATCGAGTAAGTCATGACTGTTTTGAGTTGGTCAAACTTTGACTTTGATGAAAAACTCAAACTTGACGTCGTAGCTTGCTGAGAGTACCAGGAGGTGCACTAGGTTAAGGCGCACTAGGCTATCCAGAAATTAGGTCAATTTCTTCACTTAAGGTGCCTCAACAAGAGGGTTAGGGTTTCATTGCTGCATCAAAAACTTTGACTACAACTGCAACTGCAACTGAGAAAATCCTCCCAATCTATCTTCCAGCGGTTAGACTGTCTGAAGATAGTGTGGGCCCATAACCTATTAGAAATAATAGGTGTGCTCGTTTAACCATAGACAATATAGAAATATTGTCACCCAACCATAGGTCGAAGCCACCCTCAAGTACCTTAACCTTGACATAGAATAATTCCAAAAGCAAACCCTAGGCCTAATAGAAAATCAAGGTAGTGTATCACTCTCCATAATTAGCATACTAAGAAGAAAGTCTAAACCATAACCAAGAGAGAGTCCAAGATTGAAACCGAAAATACAAGTTGCAGTAACTGTAGTTGCAACTACTCTCCAGACTTGCGCACAACCAAATTTCTTCAGTTGTGAGCTGTGTGTGTCAAATGAGCTCTAGCATCCTGTATTTATACTACTCCTCCTTAGCTGTCTGGGTCGACTTCTCATTCTGGAGGCTAAAAAATCAATATTAAATGTTTCTTTTAGTCGACTTGTCCTCTAGGGTTATGTCCAATGCTTTAGGGTTTCTTCTTGCTTCCCGAAATATTATATTCTTGTCAGGGTTACACGTGGAGGTTAATACCTCCCATAGCTACCATAATATCAACACTTACTTCTTGAACAAATTCCTCTTATGAAATAATCACATGACTTCAGAAGTCCATTTAGAGTAGTCATTACTAACTCATCTTCTTCAACTGAGTCACTGATAGCTATAATTTGTTCATTAATTTGAGAAATTCTTATAAAGAAGGCATGAATAGATTCATACTTCTGCATTTTTACATTTTTGAGTTGAGTCCTCAAAGCCATCTTCATGTTTATGCTCCTTCCTTCATATAGACGAGATAGAACATCAAACATCTCTTTGGGAATATTCAAGGATGATACATGAGGAATAAGATGGTCTTTTATAGAATCTGCAATTATTCTCTTTGCCCTTATCAGATTCTTCATGTACTTACCTTTAGCTTCTTCTTCCTTAGGTTTTGCAAACTCTTCCATAACATAATCTGATAAGTCATTTTCTTCTAGAACAAGGGATGTTTTTTACTTCCATGCTCTGAAGTTATCAAGTCCCTCAAGTTTCTCATCAAGCTTAGTGATTGACATCATCTTGTCCTTGTTTTTGACTTCCTTCAAAAAACTGAAATATTGTAGTCTTCTTCACAAATATAATAACTCTTTATAGAAATGGCTTCTTTTAGGGAAGCTCTAATACCATGTTGAAAAATTGATGCATGTAGGTAAATGTAAAAAATTTACAACATACAACCAACATACCAATACATCTACATATATGAGGATCATCGTGAGACAATCACAGAGAGAACACAAGTATACTTTGAGAAACCCTCTTGGGGTAGAAAACCCAACCAAAAATTCTCTTTAGATTTTTCAACAAAGTGCAATACCAGTACAAGAATTTATAGTAACTATCTAGGACTCAAAGGACTGAAACAATACCTATGTTTCAACACTTACAAACTTCACAAATAGTTGAACTAACACTTAGAGTAATAGCTTGAAAAAATCACCAAAAGATAATCAACTTTCCTTCTTGATGTAGCATACTTTTGGCAGATTTAACACAGTATTTGTAGCGGCCTTATATCAGCAAGGAACAATAGAAGACTTCAGCTAGAATAGAGTGTTTGTATAAGCAATATACTTCAACAACTAGTTTTCATATACCAGCAGAAGGCTCCAGCAACTAGCAACCATATACCAACAAAAGGTTCCAGTAGATATTAGTCATATACCAAAAAAATACTTCAACAAATAGATGCCTTGCCTCAGCCGAAGACTCCAACAAAACAAAGGTATCCAAATGTTAAGTGAATTCCCCTTTTTATTGGTTGGTTTGGATTCCCTAAGCAGCCCTCTATGAATGTGTCACAAACCCACTATTATATTACAACTACCGTTGTCCCTTTATTGAGATGGGTATGCCCACTCTTTTTGTACTTTATCATCTTTATTTATTACCCCATGCTTAAAGTAGGGGGATGTTGAAATGATGGTAATATTCACTTGTGGTTACTTGACGTTATGGATAAGCACCCTCATATTTGTATTACTAGGTTAGGGTTTAATAGTCAACCTAGTAAATTTTTTATATATTATTCTAGGTGACTAAAGCATTTATATGGGCCCATAACTCCAATATGGGGGAAGGTGCCCCACTTCATAAGTTGCGTATAAATACACACCTTACAAGTATTTTTTTGCATCATCTTGGATTCTTTAGTGATTGATTATTTTTCCTAAGGACACCATATCTCTTGTTCTCTTATTCATGGGTTCACTTCTCATATTTATATTCAAGGTTTATGTTGGATTAGGGTTTGCTTAAATGTTCATCGTGGATCCACAACCTCTCCATCATCCCAGCATAGGCCTTAGTCAAACCCACCCATCTAAGGTGGAGAGTCACACAGGCTTGGTGGCTGATGAATATACCCGTAGTGTCCTATAACTATTTGAATACATAGTAGCAATATTTGAATACATATACCAATTTAAATATTATTTGGTAGAGAAAAAAAAATACATAATGAAAAAATCCAATATGAAATTTTACATCTCATAGATATTAAAAATATACATTTTGTTCTAAATTTAAATGAATTTCAGCCTAAGGAGCATGTAATAAATATCACAATTTTCCAAGAGTAGCACACAAGAGAGAAATACCAAAAAGACTGAACAAGAAGAATCTATGCCATTGCAGCTATTGCATCACCCTTCCTTATACTTTCTCCTTACTTCTATGTAGATGAGAGAGTGAGAGTGAGTGTGTCAAAATGAGCTAAGGCACCTCATATTTATAGTCTTCATGTCCTCTTTACTAGTTCGACTTCTCTTCTCGGAAGGTGTCACTTCTTTGTTCTTTATTCTTCTGGGCCGACTTCTCTTCTAGGGTATGTCCACATATGTTCAATGGTTCTCTTACTTCTGGAATCTTCTTCTCATCTAAGAAAGGTCATCTATGAGGGAAATTACCTACCATAGCTACCAGAACATCAACATCAAGGTCAAAATTGTACCAAGAGACAAAATTAAAATGCACGCCCACGCTTCCATGTAGCTCCAAAAAATGTTTTATAAGTTTTAAGATGGAGTTATATAAATGTTAAATTTACATATGCATAGAAATTTTAATTGAAGAGCATGAGAGGTTGCCTTCATGCACCTTGATTTGGTATTTCATGTAAATTTGAATGCAAAACTACCTCAGAGTAAAATGCACGCCCTAGTCTAAATTTTGAGCCAAATTTAGTGATTCAACCTACATAAAGTGTAGTTTGTGATTTTACACATGTCTATGACATTATATTGGAAGTTTTAGACAGAAACATACCTGATGTGCATAAAGGATAAAAATCGCCTTGTAAAACCAAAGGGCCAAATTGTTAAAGTTGGCTACATGAAACTGTGAGGTCTAAACTGTACACTTCAAAAATGATGATTTCCATGTACAAAGATTCATGACATTTTGATGAATCATGGGATGGTGGGTTATGAGAGAAACCAAGGTAATTTTTTCATTTTCATTCATAAAAGGTTCTTCCATACAAACTTAGGTAATAGATGCATAGTAAAACCCCCAAAATGCAGAACCTGTTTGTAAAAAGTAACCCAATGTTCTATTATACCTTAGATTTGAGTTGTGAAAGTTGATGGGGGTGTGTTTTATCATAGTGTACATGTTCATGTTGTTTTTTTTTCAATTACAAGTTTAAAAAGGGTGGTTGCACAAAAGAGGCAAAGTTTGCCTTGTAATTTGCAAGGTCTAAACAATACTAAGTGACAACATTCAAATGCACACCCAAGCTTCCCTATAGGTCCAAATATTGTTTTATATGTTGTAATATGGAGTTAGATATATTTTTAATTTACCTATCTCATCTAAAATTCAATTGAAGAATGCGATATATTGTGTTTATGCACCTAGATTTGGTATTTTATGTAAATTTGAAGGAAAATATGCCTTAGAGTAAAATGCATGCCCTAGTCTTAATTTTCACCCAAATTGAGTGATTCAACTTGCATAAGGTGTAGTTTGTGATTTTACATCCCTTTTAGAAATAGGGCGATGCAAAAGCGTTATTACATATATAATACATTGTTGAAGGATTGACCTTGTCAATATAAACTTATATTGGCATTTTTAAACATAAACCTACCTAGTGTGCATAAATGCTAAAAATTTCCTTGTAAAACCAAAGGACCAAATTTTTAAAGTTGTCTATATGAAACTACATGCCCTAACTTGGATAAGGCTCCATAATTTAGGATTTAAGTTATAAATTGATAATTACAATATTTATAACCTGTTTGTACAATTACTAGTGCATTTACACTCCAAAACGAATGATTTCTTGCACAAAGATTCAAGACATTTTGATGAATCAGAGGATAGTGGATTAAGAAAGAAGTCAAGGTTAGTTTTGCATTGTCAGTCATAAAAGACTCTTCCGTGCAAAAATAGGCAAGAGATTCATAGTAAAACCCTCAAAATGCACAACATGTTTGTAAAAGGTAAGCCAAGGTTGTATTATACCTTAGATTTGAGTTGTGCAATTTGTTGGGGGTGTGGTTTATCATAGTAGACATGTTCATGTTGTCTATTTTGCAATTGTAAGTTTAAAAAGGGTAATTGTGCAAAAGAGGCAAAGTTTTCCTTGTTATTTGTAAGGTCAAAACTTTACTAAGCGACAACATTAAAATGCACGCCCAAGCTTCCTTGTAGCTCCAAATATTGTTTTATAGGTTGTAATATGGAGTTAGATATATTGTAAATTTATCCGTTTCATCTAAAGTTCAATTGAAGAATGAGATAAGTTGTTTTTATGCGCCTAGTTTTGGTATTTTATGTAAATTTAAAGGAAAAATTGCCTTAGAGTAAAATGCATGCCCTAGTATCAATTTTGACCCAAATTGAGAGGTTCAACTTGAAAAAGGTGTAGTTTGTGATTTTTCACCTGTCTATAAACTTATATTGACACTTTAAGACATAAACCTACATGGTGCGCATAAAGGCTAAAAATTTTCTTGAAAAACCGAAGGGCCAAATTAATAAAGTTGGTTATGTTAAACTGCACGCCCAAATTTTGCCTTGTAATTTGGGAGGTCGAAACTGTAGTAAGTGACCAAATTAAAATGGACGCTAAATCTTTCCTGTAGCTCCATAAATTGTATTATAGGTTTTAAGGTGGATTTAGATATATGGTAAATTTACCTATGTCATCCAAAGTACAATTTAATAACCAGAGAGATTTCTTTCATTAACCTAGATTTGGGATTTGATGTAAATTCGAAGGAAAAACTTCCTTAGAGTAAAAAGCAAACCCTAGTCTCAATTTCAACCCAAAATGAGTGGTTCAACTTGCAGAGGGTGTAGTTTATGATTTCACACCTGTCTTTAGCCTTATATTAGCATTTGGTGAAGGGTGAAATATACATTTTGGTTTGTGGTTACATGCATGAACTAACATGTTTTGTTACATATACAACTCTGCAATGCATCTTTATAGTGAAAGATAATAGATCAATGATTCAACAAGTGAAATGTGTAACTGTGATCCTAACCGACAATCGATTTTTGACAATGGCGGGTGATCTCAGAAAGTTTTATGTCGGGTATCGGGTTTAATGCTAATGCTTATGGAGGTTTTCATTTTTCTCAGTACTCATTCAAAAAATTGCAAAAAATATAGGGTTAATAACAATGGCATATTGTAATATTGAACGACTTGATAAACTATAGCATGTCAATGGATGTGAATGGACACTGCAACTTCAAAACACACTACACATTGGTTTAATATTGTAGCTTTATAATGCTAGTAAGCTTGGAAACTACAAACACTGGGGTTTTGAGATTTTATGGGTTTTGATATTTTATGGCTTTAAAACTTGAAAGTGTAGATCTTTGTGTTGAAATTTGAGGTTTACTGATCAATGAAGAGCACAATGGAAATCTCCTTGCAGATCGAAAATGGTTGGTAGAGTCCTCTAATTTCATTTTCTATCAATTTATCACTGATGGAGACTATAAAGACTACAAATGATTGGTAGAGCCCTAAAATTTCATCTAGGGTCTAGCGCTAATGATTTTGGAGGTGCCCATTTGTTTAGGCTCGCTGCAATTTTAGTAGTGCAATAATTAAAATAAAACCTAGAGAAAACTTTTTGAGCCTAAAATCCTTGTATCAAAATGCACTACAAATCCATTTAACTTTCAAAACTTGAGATAAGTTAGTAATATGGCTTAAAATTTTCAAGAAATTCAAATGACCCATAAGGGGAAAAACAAAGTGAGACATGGGAAACTTGAACACCTAGGGCTAAGCCTTGCATGTATGGTTCAACCTTTGTTGATATTTAGTGCTAATGTTACAATCCCCATTAATGCATAATAGTATCTTTTAGCTAGCAAAGAGGTATCCATGTGGTGAGTGTGGTAGGGCCCTCTATCAACTTCACTTGGTGAAAGAAAAATTGCTCGAAAGATAATCCCAAAGGAGCTCAAACTAGTGCAAGCATTTGGTTATCCACTAATCAATTTCTCAAAATCTAAACCAAATTTGAAGAAATGAAAATTTTCCTTTCAATTTTTATTTCATACTTTTTTGGGGAAAAAATGAGACCATAGTAATCCAAATTATCCCATGTTTGAGCCAGGAATTTGCAGATTGAATAGGCTCCGCCTTTGGAATTGGCTCTTGGAAAACTTATCACTAGAAAGGGTTTTATATGCAATGTGGGTTTGTTTGCAAATGATTGGTAACAAGGATGTTTCTTTATGAATGGTTAAGAAATGTTCACTTTTATCTTGTTGGGTGATTGAGGAGGAGGGTTAATGGGGAGTTTAGATACAACAATTGAGGTTGGTGGTCACATGCGTTTATCATTATTATAGACATATATATGTAATGCATGTCACTTAAGGGATACAGTCACTTTGTTGGAAGTCCTTAAAAAAAATCACTTAAGGGACACACTCCAAGGATTAGACTTACTTTAGCTTTGAAACTCATAGTATACAAGTGGGTCGATTTATAACAAGAATGGTTGGCATGAATTAATGCCCCATTGGCAATTGAGATGTGTTTCACTAATATGATTGCTATATTTCTAGTGTGTCTTTCCCTGATTGAAAATTGTTGACATGTTGCTGCCATTAATTTGGATCTATACCTTTGAAGTCTAGGGTCAGGGTCTATATTATACATGGAATCAATCGATAATTGGTGGTTTGAAGTATGACCTTTGGTTGAAGGATGCCACCTTATGACCTTTTTGGTTAAACCTATTATATTGTATGATCTAGGTGGATATTGGTGGCCACCCACCTTCTCCAACTGGCTCAAAACAGTTTTCTGACAATTTTGGCAATTTACTATTTTTAGCAGTTTTAACTTTCGGGGCCATTTTGAGGGCCTAAATGAAGGATTTTCAGGATCGATATTCTCAATGATATCTAAAGGAATCATTGAGACTTCAAAATTAATCTCCTCGACAATACCTTTCCAATGGGCTATCATACACCTAAAACAGAGATTGTATGCAAAAGTTACAACCCCGAGAAGTTGATGTACTAACTTACCCAAACATGGCCCACATGACTTTTGGCGCTTCATCTCCTAGGGTTAGGTTTTTGGATGTCTAGGGTTTTTTGCATTCCTTTTTATTGTAAAAAGGCCTTCAGAGCCTCATTGTAATGATCTTATTGCGAATGAGTGCAACTGACACATCTCTTCTCAGAGATAAGCCGCCATCATTCTAGCAAGCTTGTTTCCACTGCATTTTACAGTTTCAGCTTATTTCCTTATTGAATAGAAAAACAATTTTATTGTATCTTTGTTATTTTGTGTTAAGCACCTGTTAATAATTTGTAGTCATTTCGTTCTGCTCATAAAATCTAGATCAATGGTATCAGAGAGGTATTCTCCTTGTCGTCTTAATGCATGTCCCCAATGAGGTCAAAGTACAAAGAGTTGGGTCTTGAGCTTGCTTCTCTTGAGGAAAAAATCTCTCGTATGCCCACGCGACCTCTCATGGCAGGAGAAAATAAAAATGATGGGACATGAGATCCTTTCAAACTATTGATTGAGGAAGCCCTCACGCAACAAAGGAATAAGATGATGGATAGTTTCGTGCAAATCCTTCGGCGGCTACCAACAAGCGACACATCTTCTTCGAGCGGAGGTGCCACGCCATTCAAGGTACATATAAAATTTGATATTCCTATATTTGAAGGTCAGATAGACACAAATGTTGTAGACAAGTGGTTGAATCTACTAGAAGGGTATTTTTCTGTCCATAACTTTTCGAATAGAGAAAAGATTACTTTTATGCTCCTCAAAGTCGTTTCCTATGTCAAAGATTGGTGGGAAACTTTCTGTGAGCAAAAGGAAACAAATGAAACCTCATTATTTATTTTCATGGTCACCTGGGAATCCTTCAGGAATGCTATTAAGGAACAATACTACCCTGTCAAAAGTTATGACGACTTGTATACCAAATGGACCACACTGCGGCAAGAAAGAGACCAAGTAGTGCCAGATTTCACAAATATCTTTCATACCTTATGCACCAAGCTGGGTATCAAATATTCAGAGAGACATATGGTGCTCAAGTATCGCGATGCTCTGTATAGATGCATCCAGACTGAAATGGAATTTTTGGACATCTCATCCTTAGGCGCAGCCTATCGATATGCCATCAAAATCGAGCAAAAGATCAAACAAAAGATGTGGCAATTTGAGCCTGGGAAACCCTCACAAAAAAATCCAGTAAAGGGCAGCCCCAACCCACAGAACAAAGGACAGAGAAAATATGGACAGTATCAAGACAACCAGTCCAAGCCGTAAGAAAATAAGGACACCGAAAATACAAAGAAAGATACCAGGAAGTGGTGTGACTTCCATAAGATCCCTTGGCATAACACTGCTGATTGCCACTCAAAGCAGTCATTGGTGGCCAAATTGAAAGCCTCTGAATTAGATGTGGGTAAGACTCTAAGACAGAACCAAAAAGGGGAAGACAGATCATTGACACGGAACCCAGTGCCACCATTGCTACCACCAAGCTTTAGCCTGGTGAACCAGATGAGATAGAAGAAGGAGAATACCTCTTCCATTCAAAAATGTGGGTAAAAGGCATCTTGCTGCACTTCATCGTGGATAGCAGTAGCCAGAAGAAACTCATCTCAACAGAGGTCGTCAAGCGGTTGGCCCTACTGACAAAACCACACCCACAACCCTACACCATTGGATGGCTTCACCAAGGAAGCGATCTCCATGTCAGCCAACAATTTCGATTCTCGTACGACATCAAGCCCTTCAAAGACAAGGTATTGTGTGATGTTGCTCCTCTCAAAGTTTGTGATGTTCTTTTGGGCCAACCTTATTTATGGAAACATCATGTTGTATATGAGTCTAGGCCTTGTAGTGTTATTATTACTTTGAATAGGAAATTGT
>JASDQU010012283.1:21039-38854 GCA_032191745.1 Picea mariana
ACTCCTCCTTAGCTGTCTGGGTCAACTTCTCATTTTGGAGGCTAAAAAATTAATATTAAATGTTTCTTTTAGTCGACTTGTCTTCTAGGGTTATGTCCAATGCTTTAGGGTTTCTTCTTGCTTCCTGAAATATTATATTCTTGTCAAGGTTACACGTGGAGGTTAATACTTCCCATAGCTACCATAATATCAACACTTACTTCTTGAACAAATTCCTCTTATGAAAGAGTCTCATGACTTCAGAAGTCCATTCGGAGTAGTCATTACTAACTCATCTTCTTCAACTGAGTCATTGATAGCTATAATTTGTTCATTAATCTAAGAAATTCTTATAAAGAAGGCATGAATAGATTCATACTTCTGCATTTTTACATTTTTTAGTTGAGTCCTCAAAGCCATATTCCTATTTATGCTCCTTCCTTCATATAGACGAGATAAAGCATCAAACATCTCTTTGGGAATATTCAAGGATGATACATGAGGAATAAGATGGTCTTTTATAGAATCTGCAATTATTCTCTTTTCCCTTATCAGATTCTTCATGTACTTACCTTTAGCTTCTTCTTCCTTAGGTTTTGCAAACTCTTACATAACATAATCTGATAAGTCATTTTCTTCCAGAACAAGAGATATTTTGTACTTCCATGCTCTGAAGTTATCAAGTCCCTCAATTTTTTCATCAAGCTTAGTGATTGACATCATCTTGTCCTTGTTTTTGACTTCCTTCAAAAAATTGAAATATTGTGGTCTTCTTCACAAATATAATAACTCTCTATAGAAATGGCTTCTTTTAGGGAAGCTCTGATACCATGTTGAAAAATTGATGCATGTAGGTAAATGTAAAAAATTTACAACATACAACCAACATACCAATACATCTACATATATGAGGATCACTGAAAGTGAGACAATCACAGAGATAACACAAGTATACTTTGAGAAACCCTCTTGGGGTATAAAACCCAACCAAAACTTCTCTTTAGATTTTTCAACAAAGTACAATACTAGTACAAGACTTTATAGTAACTAGCTAGGACTCAAAGGACTGAAACAATACCTATGTTTCAACACTTACAAACTTCACAAATAGTTGAACTAACACTTACAGTAACAGCTTGAAAAAATCACCAAAAGATAATCAACGTTCCTTCTTGATGTAGCATACTTATGGAAGATTTAACACAACATTTGTAGCAGCCTTATATAAGCAAGGAACAATAGAAGAMTTCAGCTAGAATAGAGTGTTTGTATAAGAAATATACTTCAACAACTAGTTTTCATATACTATTTTCATATACTAGGAGAAGGCTCCAACAACTAGCAACCATATACCAACAGAAGATTCCAGTAGATATTAGTCATATACCAACAAAATACTTCAACAAATAGATGCCTTGCCTCAGTCGAAGACTCCAACAAAACAAAGGTATCCAAATGTTAAGTGAATTACCATTTTTATTGGTTGGTTTGGATTCCCTAAGCATCCCTCTATGAATGTATCACAAACCCGTTGTTATATTACAACTATCGTTGTCCCTTTATTGAGATGGGTATGCCCACTCTTTTTGTACTTTATCATCTTTATTTATTACCCCATGCTTAAAGTAGGGGGATGTTGAAATGATGGTAATATTCACTTGTGGTTACTTGACGTTATGGATAAGCACCCTCATATTTGTATTACTAGGTTAGGGTTTAATAGTCAACCTAGTAAGAAATTGTATATATTATTCTAGGTGGCCAAAACATTTATATGGGCCCATAACTCCAATATGGGGGAAGGTGCCCCACTTCATAAGTTGCGTATAAATACACACCTTACAAGTATTTTGTTGCATCATATTGGATTCTTTAGTGATTGATTATTTTTCCTAAGGACACCATATCTCTTGTTCTCTTGCTCATGGGTTCACTTCTCATATTTATATTCAATATTTATGTTGGATTAGGGTTTGCTTAATTTTCATCGTGGATCCACAAACTCTCCATCATCCCATAACATGTCTTAGTCAAACCCACCCATCTAAGGTGGAGAGTCACACAAGCTCGGTGACTCATGAATATACCCGTAGTGTCCTATAACTATTTCAATACATAGTAGCAATATTTGAATACATATACCAATATATATATATATATATATATATATATATATATATATATATATATATATATATATGCATTTTGTTCTAAATTTTAAATGAATTTCAACCTAAGGAGCATGTAATAAATATCACAATTTTCTAAGAGTAGCACACAAGAGAGAAATACCAAAAAGACTGAACAAGAAGAATCTATGCCACTGCAGCTATTGCATCACCCTTCCTCATACTTTCTCCTTACTTCTATGTAGATGAGAGAGTGAGAGTGATTATATCAAAATGAGCTAAGGATCCTCATATTTATAGTCTTCATGTCCTCTTTACTGGTTCGATTTCTCTTCTCAGAAGGTGTCACTTCTTTGTTCTTTATTCTTCTGGGCTGACTTCTCTTCTAGGGTATGTACACATACGTTCAATGGTTCTCTTACTTATGGAATATTCTTCTTGTCTAAGAAAGGTCATCTATGAGGGAAAGTACCTACCAAAACTACCATAATGTCAACATCAAGGTCAAAATTGTACCAAGAGACAAAATTAAAATGCAAGCCCGCACTTCCATGTAGCTCTAAAAAATGTTTTATAAATTTTAAGATGGAGTTAGATAAATGTTAAATTTACCTATGCATAGAAATTTTAATTGAAGAGCATGAGAGGTTGCTTTTATGCACCTTGATTTGGTATTTCATGTAAATTTGAATGCAAAACTACCTCATAGTAAAATGCATGCCCTAGTCTGAATTTTGAGCCAAATTTAGTGATTCAACCTGCATAAGGTGTAGTTTGTGATTTTACAAATGTCTATAAAACTATATTGGAAGTTTTAGACAGAAACATACTTGATGTGCATAAAGGCTAAAAATCGTCTTGTAAAACCAAAGGGCCAAATTGTTAAAGTTGGCTACATGAAACTGTGAGGTCTAAACTGTACACTCCAAAAATGATGATTTCCATGTACAAAGATTCATGACATTTTGATGAATCATGGGATGGTGGGTTATGAGAGAAACCAAGGTCAGTTTTTCATTTTCATTCATAAAAGGCTCTTCCATGCAAAATTAGGTAATAGATGCATAGTAAAACCCCCAAAATGCATAACCTGTTTGTAAAAAGTAACCCAATGTTGTGTTATACCTTAGATTTGAGTTGTGAAAGTTGATGGGGGTGTGTTTTATCATAGTATAGATGTTCATGTTGTTTGTTTTTCAATTACAAGTTTAAAAAGGGTGGCTGCACAAAAGAGGCAAAGTTTGCCTTGTAATTTGCAAGGTCTAAACAATACTAAGTGACAACATTCAAATGCACACCCAAGCTTCCCTGTAGGTCCAAATATTGTTTTATATGTTGTAATATGGAGTTAGATATATTTTTAATTTACCTATCTCATCTAAAATTCAATTGAAGAATGTGATATATTGCGTTTATGCACCTAGATTTGGTATTTTATGTAAATTTGAAGGAAAATATGCCTTAAAGTAAAATGCATGCCCTAGTCTCAATTTTCAGCCAAATTGAGTGATTCAACTTGCATAAGATGTAGTTTGTGATTTTACATCCCTTATAGAAATAGGGAGATGCTAAAGTGTTATTACATATATAATACATTGTTGAAGGATTGACCTTGTCAATATAAACTTATATTGGCATTTTTAAACATAAACCTACCTAGTGTGCATAAATGCTAAAAATTTCCTTGTAAAACCAAAGGGCCAAATTGTTAAAGTTGGCTATATGAAACTGCACGCCCTAACTTGGATAAGGCTCCATAATTTAGGATTTAAGTTATAAATTGATAATTACAATATTTATAACCTGTTTGTACAATTACTAGTGCATTTACACTCCAAAACGAATGATTTCTTGCACAAAGATTCAAGAAATTTTGATGAATCAGAGGATAGTGGGTTAAGAGAGAAGTCAAGGTTAGTTTTGCATTGTCAGTCATAAAATACTTTTCCGTGCAAAAATAGGCAAGAGATTCATAGTAAAACCCTCAAAATGCACAACATATTTGTAAAAGGTAAGCCATGGTTGTATTATACCTTAGATTTGAGTTGTGCAATTTGCTAGGGGTGTGGTTTGATACATGTTCATGTTGTCTATTTTGCAATTGTAAGTTTAAAAAGGGTAATTGTGCAAAAGAGGCAAAGTTTTCCTTGTTATTTGTAAGGTCAAAACTTTACTAAGCGACAACATTAAAATGCATGCCCAAGCTTCCTTGTAGCTCCAAATATTGTTTTATAGGTTGTAATATGGAGTTAGATATATTGTAAATTTATCTGTTTCATCTAAAGTTCAATTGAAGAATGAGATAAGTTGTTTTTATGCACCTAGATTTGGTATTTTATGTAAATTTAAAGGGAAAATTGCCTTAGAGTAAAATGCATGCCCTAGTATCAATTTTGACCCAAATTGAGAGGTTCAACTTGCAAAAGGTCTAGTTTGTGATTTTGCACCTGTCTATAAACCTATATTGACACTTTCAGACATAAACCTACATGGTGCGCATAAAGGCTAAAAATTATCTTGTAAAACCAAAGGGCCAAAGTAATAAAGTTGGTTATGTTAAACTGCACGCCCAAAGTTTGCCTTGTAATTTGGGAGGTCGAAACTGTAGTAAGTGACCAAATTAAAATGGACGCTAAATCTTCCCTATAGCTCCATAAATTGTTTTATAGGTTTTAAGGTGGATTTAGATATATGGTGAATTTACCTATGTCATCCAAAGTACAATTTAATAACAAGAGATTTCTTTCATTGACCTAGATTTGGGATTTGATGTAAATTCGAAGGAAAAACTTCCTTAGAGTAAAAAGCATACCCTAGTCTCAATTTCAACCTAAAATGAGTGGTTCAACTTGCAGAGGGTGTAGTTTCTGATTTCACACCTGTCTTTAGCCTTATATTAGCATTTGGTGAAGGGTGAAATATACATTTTGGTTCGGGGTTACATGCATGAACTAACATGTTTTGTTACATATACAACTCTACAATGCATCTTTATAGTGAAAGACAATAGATCAATGATTCAACAAGTGAAATACGTAACTGCGATCCTAACTGACAATCGATTTCTGACAATGGCGGGTGATCTTAGAAATTTTTACGTTGGGTATCGAGTTTAATGCTAATGCTTATGGAGGTTTTCATTTTTCTTCGTACTCATTCAAAAAATTGCAAAAAATATAGGGTTAATAACAATGGCATATTGTAATATCGAACGACTTGATAAACTATAGCATATCAATGGATGTGAATGGACACTGCAACTTCAAAACACACTACGCATTGGTTTAATATTGTAGCTTTATAATGCTAGTAAGCTTGGAAACTACAAACATTGGGTTTTTGAGATTTTATGGCTTTAAAACTTGAAAGTGTAGATTTTTGTGTTGAAATTTGAGGTTTACTGAACAATGAAGAGCACAATAGAAATCTCGTTGCACATCAAAAATGGTTGGTAGAGTCCTCTAATTTCATTTTCTTTCGATTTATCACTTATGGAGACTATAAAGACTACAAATGATTGGTAGAGCCCTAAAATTTCATTTAGGGTCTAGCGCTAATGATTTTGGAGGTGTCCATTTGTTTAGGCTCACTGCAATTTTAGTAGTGCAATAATTAAAATAAAACCTAGAGAAAACTTTTTGAGCCTAAAATCCTTGTATCAAAATGCACTACAAATCCATTTAACTTTTAAAACTTGAGATAAGTTAGTAATATGGCTTAAAATTTTCAAGAAATTCAAATGACCCATAAGGGGAAAAACACAGTAAGACACGGGAAACTTGAACACCTAGGGCTAAGCCTTGCATGTATGGTTCAACCTTTGTTGATATTTAGTGCTAATGTTACAATCCCCATTAATGCATAATAGTAGCTTTTATCTAGTGAAGAGGTATCCACGTGGTGAGTGTGCTAGGGCCCTCTATCAACTTCACTTGTGAAAGAAAAATTGCTCGAAAGATAATCCCAAAGGAGCTCAAACTAGTCCAACCATTTGGTTATCCACTAATCAATTTCTCAAAATCTAAACCAAATTTGGAGCAATGAAAATTTTCCTTTCAATTTTTATTTCATACTTTTTTGGGGAAAAAATGAGACCATAGTAATCCAAATTCTCCCATGTTTGAGCCAGGAATTTGCAGATTGAGTAGGCTCCGCCTCTGGAATTGGCTCTTGGAAAACTTATCACTAGAAAGGGTTTTATATGAAATGTGGGTTTGTTTGCAAATGATTGGTAACAAGGATGTTGCTTTATGAATGGTTAAGAAATGTTCACTTTTATCTTGTTGGGTGATTGAGGAGGAGGGTTAATGGGGAGTTTAGATACACCAATTGAGGTTGGTGGTCACATGAGTTTATCATTATTATAGACATGTATATGTAATGCATGTCACTTAAGGGATACAATCACTTTGTTGGAATTCCTTAAAAAAATTCACTTAAGGGATACACTCCAAGGATTAGACTTACTTTATCTTTGAAACTCATAGTATGCAAGTGGGCCAATTTATAACAAGAATGGTTGGCATGAATTAATGCCCCATTGGCAATTGAGATGTGTTTCACTTATATGATTTCTATATTTCTAGTGTGTCTTTCCTTGATTGAAAATTGTTGACATGTTGCTGCCATTAATTTAGATCTATACCTTTGAAGTCTAGGGCCAGGGTCTATATTATACATGGAATCAATCAATAATTGGTGGTTTGAAGTATGAACTCTGGTTGAAGGATGCCACCTTCTAACCTTTTTGGTTAAACATATTATATTTTATGATCTAGGTGGATATTGGTGGCCACCCACCTTCTCCAACTGGCTGAAAACAGTTTTCTGACAATTTTGGTAATTTACTATTTTTAGCAGTTTTAACTTTTGGGGCCATTTTGAGGGCCTAAATGAAGGTTTTTCGGGATCGATATTATAAATGATATACGAAGGAATCATTGATCCTCCAAAATGAATATCCTCGATGATACCTTTCCAACGGGCTATCATACGCGTAAAACGAAGATCGTATGCAAAAGTTACGACCCCGAGAAGTTGATGTACTAACTTACCCAAACAGGGCCCACGTGACTTTTGGCGCTTCATCTCCTAGGGTTATGTTTTTGGATGTCTAGGATTTTTTGCATTCCTGTTTATTGTAAAAAGGCCTTTAGAGCCTCATTGTAATTATCTTCTTGCGAATGAGCGCAACCGACACATCTCTTCTCAGAGATAAGCCGCCATCATTCCAACAAGCTTGTTTCTGCTGCATTTTATAGTTTTATCTTATTTCCTTATTGAATATAATTTTTTTTTATTGTATCTCTGTTATTTTGTCTTAAGCACCTGTTAATAATCTATAGTCATTTTATTCTTCTCATAAAATCTGGATCAGTGGTATCAGAGCGGTCTGCTCCTTGTCATCTTAATGCATGTCCCCAATGAGGTCAAAGTACAAAGAGTTGGGTCTTGAGCTTGTTTCTCTTGAGGAAAAAATATCTCGCACGCCCAAGTGACTCTCATGGCAGGAGAAAATAAAGATGACGGGACATAAGATCCTTTCAAACTGTTGATTGAGGAATCCCTCATGCAACAAAGGAACGAGATGATGGATAGCTTCGTGAAAATCCTTCGGCGACTACCAACAAGCGACACATATTCTTCGAGCGGAGGTGCCACACCCTTCAAGGTACAAATAAACTTTGATATTCCTATATTTGAAGGTCAGATAGATGCATATGTTGTAGACAAGTGGTTGAATCTACTAGAAGGGTATTTTTTTGTCCATGACTTTTTGAATAGAGAAAAGATTACTTTTACGCTCCTTAAAGTCGTTCCCCATGTCAAAGATTGGTGGGAAACTTTTCTGTGAGCAAAAGGAAACAAATGAACCCTCATTATTTATAGTCACGGCCACCTAGGAATCCTTCAGGGATTCTATTAAGGAACAATACTACCCTATCGGAAGTTATGATGACTTGTATACCAAATGGACCACACTGCGACAAGAAAGAGACCAAGCAGTGCCAGATTTCACAAATATCTTTCATACCTTGCGCACCAAGATGGGTATCAAATATTCAGAGAGAAATATGGTGCTCAAGTATTGTGATGCTTTGTATATATACATACAAATCGAAATTGAATTTTTGGACATCTCATCCTTGGGTGCAGCCTATCAATATGCTGTCAAAATCAAGCAGAAGCTCAAACAAAAGACGTGGCAATTTGGGCCTGGGAACCTCTCACAACAAAATCCAAGAAAGGGAAGCCCCAACCCATAGAAAAAAGGACAGAGAAAATATGGACAGTATTAAGACAACCAGTCCAAGCCGCAAGCAAAGAAGGACACCGAAAATACAAAGAAAGATATCGGGAAGTGGTGTGACTTCCATAAGATCCCTTGGGATAACACTGATGACTACCACTCAAAGCAGTCATTGGTGGCCAAATTGAAAGCCTTTGAATTAGATGCCGGTTCAGACTCTGAGCCAGAACCAAAAAGGGGAATACAGATCATTGACACGGAACCTAGTGCCACCGTTTCTACCACCAAGCTTCAGCCTGGTGAACCAGACGAGCTAGAAGAAGGAGAACACCTCTTCCATTCACAAATGTGGGTAAAAGGCATTCCACTGCACTTCATCATGGATAGCATAAAAGAAACTCATCTTAGCAGAGGTCGTCAAGTGATTGGCTCTGCCAAAAACACCGCACCCACAACCCTACACCATTGGATGGCTTCGCCAAGGAAGTGATCTCTGCATCAACCAACAATTTTGATTGTCGTACGACATCAAGCCCTTCAAAGACGAGGTATTGTGTGGTGTTTCTCCTCTCGAAGTTTCTGATTTTATTTTGGGCCAACCTTATTTATGGAAACATCATGTTGTATATGAGTCTAGGCCTCGTAGTGTTATTATTACTTTGAACATGAAATTGTACAGGATACCAAAGGCAGTGCCACCTAGTGCAATTTCCTTGATCTCTACTAAGCAATGCAGGAAGGTCATCTCTCAGATGAGGAAGTTTGTCTTCTTCATGATTCACTCTCATAATAAGCGAAAGATCACAACCACATCCAGGGTCTTTGTGACCGACCTCTCCACATAGCATAAGCAAGTAGATAAGATCGTGGAAGAATACTCAGATATCCTCATCTACCGGGGTACCTCTACACTGCCAGGTCAAGAACTCCATTGATCTGACCCCTGATGCACCGTTGCCCAATGAGCCAGTCTATCGTCGCTCTTTGTTAGAGAATGAGGAGATCAAGTGATATATCCAAGAACTGATCCAAAAGGGGCACATTTGTCCCAGCTCGTCACCTCGCGGGAGCCCAATCTTGCTGGTACAGAAGAAAGATGGAACCTGGCAACTCTGCATTGATTACTTGGCTCTGAATAAAATCATAGTTAGAAACCGGTACCTGATTCCATGAATAGACGACCTCCTTGATCAACTTGTGGGGGCCAAATACTTCAGTAAGATTGATCTGAAGTCTGGCTACCACCAGGTCCTGATAGAACAGACAGATGTATGGAAAACCGCCTTCAATTCAAAGGAAGGCCTTTTTGAATGGTTGATCATGCCCTTTGGTTTGACAAATGCTCCAACCACTTTCATGAGGATGATGGACGATATCCTATGACCATTCACCAATACTTTTGTAGTGGTGTATCTGGATGACATTCTCATTTATAGCAAGACTTGGGTCGAACACTTGCAACATATTCAGTAGGTTCTACACACCCTGCGACAACACAAGCTATATGCCAACTTGGAAAAATGCTCCTTTGGCATGGACAGGGTCCATTACCTGGGATACATAATTGATCAACATGGCATACATGTGGATCTAGCCAACATCCAAGTCATCCGTGACTGGCCAGCCCCAACCACCTCACTGAGCTTTGAAGCTTCTTAGGCCTTGCCAATTTCTACGCAGTTTCGTGTTGGGATTCTCCCATATTGCATGGGCCCTTTGCCAAATAAACAGGGGTGGTGGTAAGGTAAAATTTGCGTGGGGCCGGTCCCAACAACAAGTGTTCAATGATTTGAAGCAACGCTTGTGCTCAACCCCAGTACTTTCACTACCAGACTTGCAACAAACCTTTGAGATTGAGACAGATGCTTCAAACTATGCGGTGGGCATCGTTCTCACTCAGCACGACCACCCCGTGGCCTATCATAGTGAGACACTATCATATGTTGTCTGTAAGTACCCTAATTATGACAAAGAAATGTACTCCATTGTGCAAGCCTGCCGCCAGTGGAGACATTACATTCTTTGGAAGGAGACAGTCATCCACATTGATCATAATCCACTGCCGTTGATGCAAACACAAGGAAAATTGTAGAATGATCGCCATCAAAAGTGGTCCACATACTTGTAGCAATTCCACCTCAACATCAAGTATAAAACAAGAAGCACCAATCGCGTCGTTGATTGTGTCAACAGACCACCATTCACGACACTCACCATGGTTCTAGACTCCTTCAGCCATGAGATCTATGGATGGACCCAACTCTATGAGATAGACCTGGACTTTGGCACCACCTACCAAATGTTGGGTGCAAATGCAATTGTCAATAATTTCCATCTTCATGATGGGTTGTTGTGTCGTCTAACCCGTATCCATGTTCCATCAAGCGAGTGAGCGAAGATGATCTGGGAATCCCACTAYAGTTGGGTGGMAGGACACTTCGGCGTCGAAAAGATAGTGGCAATGCTAGAAAAACATTTCTACTGGCCAAAACTTTGAGAAGAGGTCAACAAGTATATCAGGTCCTGCACTGCCTACGCTATTGCCAAACCAACCACTAAGAAAAAAGGCCTGTACACCCCTCTTCCTACTACTAACGGGCCATGGGAATCCATCTCAAATGACTACATTTTGGGCCTCCCTTCCACCGAGCGGGGAAATGAGTGTGTGTTTTTGGTTGTTGATCGCTTTTCTAAGATGGCGATTATGGTTTCCTGCAAGAAGAACATCACAGTAGAGGCTACTACCAAGATATTATTTGAATGAGTCTAGGTACATTTTGGAATCCCACAAACCATTGTCTCATATCGGGACAGTCGATTTCTCAACACATTTTGGTTGAGCCTCTGGTCACTGCTAGACACCAAGCTCACCAAATCCATGAACTTCCACCCCCAGATAGATGGCCAAACCAAGGTCATAAATCAAATGATTGTGCTTATCCTTCACATGTATAATTCAAAGAACCCTCACACATGGGATGAGAGCCTTCCCTATGTCCAACATAGCTACAACCAAGCCATGCATAGCTCAACTGGCCACAACCCCTTTCAGGTGGGGTTGGGATTCCAACCATTGGGTCCCATAGATGTTTCACTTCTCCTTGCGGTCACCTCAACCGACTCATATCCTGCTCCAACTGAAGCTGACAAAGCCACCTGGTTCATTGAGCGGATCCAGCACATCTACCAACAGGTTCAGGATATCCTACAAAAGTCCAATGACAAGTACAAGCAGTGCCATGATCAACATCGGGTGCCACATAAGTTTTAGGTGGGCGACAAAGTTTGGTTGCACTTGCAGAAAGAACGCCTTACAGGACCCCATCGAAATCTTTACCCACCCCATTATGGGCCATACACCATCACCAAGGTTGTGGGGGGTAATGCTTTTGAGCTCAACATTCCTCCTTTCCTTGGCCTACACCCAGTTTTCAACGTGAATCTCCTTCGGCCTTATTTCCCACCATTATTGGACACCTCAGACGTAGCAGAGCAACTGACACCAACAGAGCTCTAAGTAAAAAAAAAATATTTGATTGTTAATACAAATTATTATAATAAATATTAAAAAACAATCATAATAAATATTATATATTTATTATTTTCCAACAATAAAATGTAGATATCAAATAAGTTGTAATGATTTCAATATATAACATTTCAAACATATATTACTCTAAAGCTTTAAATATATACTTAAGAAAATAGTAATCCAATCAAATGTTTCTTGAAGAAATCAACCTATCCTTGTAAGGAAAAAATGTGACAATAGCACCCCTTTTAGTATTTTTGCACTTGAAAAAAAACCTTATCCATTAATATATTATTATATTATTTCCATTGACATCCATGCCACTAGTTATAATGACTTCCAATCAAACATTGCTTGTTTGAATTTCTCAAGGAATGGAATAAGTATAATTCATTTTGGAAACAAAACATCATTTCTTCACTACATTTACAAATAATAACATGATACAAAACACTTACTAAGGTTCAACATATGAGATACAAACATATGACACCTTGAAAGGTTCACTACATTGAAACCCTATTTAAGTTTCTTTTTCCAAGCTAAAATAATTGCTTTTAACATTTGGTGTGTTTAATCTACTTTCTTTTCTTTCAAACAAATGATTTTTCATTGTGATTGAATTTCCAAGAGACTTAACTCAAGCCTAACATTAAACCAATGAAATAATATTTTGCACTTATAGATAAATGAGTAGGAAAAATGGAGACTTAACTCAAGCCTAACATTAAACCAATGAAATAATATTTTGCACTTATAGATAAATGAGTAGGAAAAAATGGCATTCACATAAAAGTACTTTAACCACAATAATGACAAAATAAAACCAAATGGTACATTTTCCAATACCTTGATGAGGTGCAATTCTCATTTTTTCATTATTTTTATTTTATTAGTTGAAAATATGCATGCTATGCAACTTCAAAGATTTTTGCATCTCCAATATATTCACAAGTATTTTAAGTAGCATAATCAATTGTAAATTTGCATTTCAAATTTCATATTAAGTATTAAAAACCTAGTTTCACATATAACACTAGTTTAACATGTGTAATCATTCTTCATATGTCCAATTTAAAAATAAAACTAGAATTATACCATTTAATGTTAATAACATTTGGGCCAACATGTAACATAACATCCTTTGTAAGTAAAATAATTTTCAAAATGTTACATATATCATATTAAATTAAGTATTTTCCTTTTATTAAATTAACAATAGAATATCCCCATATGGGGTGTCATGCCACAGTTAATGAGGGACGAAAAGGTGAAAGCACACATTTCCACCCAACAGCTCCATTATCAAGGCGAGTCTGTGGACAACTATACCCACAATCATAGAGGCAGGAGAATTAAGGTGATCTAGTTATTTGTGCATGTGAGACGAACCATAGCACTCCATCAGGGTACCGTCGGTGAGAGGGGAACTTATTGCAAAGTTAATTTGATTGACCTATGAATGAGGATTGGCGGTATTGATGTGATGAGGGAAATTTCTAAAGATAAGTTCAAAAATGTTTTCTCACCCTCGAAGCTCATCTTATTTTGAATTTTTTAAAGGTCTCCCTAACTAGTGGCATTGGCACCATTCCTCTCTCTATGCCACAAGTTAGGTAATGGGGCCATGTACGTCAAGGTCGAGGGTCTCACTGGAGGATGGGTTTGCAACATATTGTTCAGGCCCCTTTAGCTAAGGAGATGAATAAGGTTGACATTATTCTACTAGTACATGGTGCTGAGAAGCGTGGAGAACTAGATTCCAAGTTGGATAGGTCATTCACGTTGGTCAATTCAGAGGATGTTTTGGTCTAGGGATGTCGGGTGGAGTGGTTGGATGAAGATAATGTGTCCATTGGCATAATTGAAGCTCAATTCAGTCTCAAGAGAGGGGTCCCACTCTTGGTGTAGGGTATCCCTCCCTCTCAACCTCTAAGGACACCACCGGTGGATGACCATTCACGTGCATATTCCAAGGAATTTTGCATGGTAGAGGACCGGGTGAAGCTTATCTTTGAGGTTCAAGGGGAGTTCACGGACATAAGATTAAATTTTTAGATTTTATTTATTTACAGATCATTAGAGTTACTGGTGTTCTATTACTTCTTTATCATTAACTTACATATCATGTACTGAGCAATAACAACATAAAAAAGAGAAAAAAGAACACAAGAGATTTATCCTGGGAAAACCCAACAACCTTTCTTAGACATATTTTGTTCACAAATCAAGTCCAATCATGAACCAAAAGATAAACCCTAGCACAAAGGATAGCTCAAGGGAAGCACAATACAAAGGTAGCGCACCTTTTCCAAGAGTGGCACACAAGAGAGAAATACCAGAAAGACTAAACAAGAAGAATCTATGTCATTGCAGCTATTGCATCACCCTTGCTAAGACTTTCTCCTTACATATTTGTAGACAAGAGAGTGAGTGTGAGTGTGTCCAATTGAGTTAAGACACCTCCTATTGATCGTCTTCATGTCCTCTTTACTGGGACAACTTCTCTTCTAGGAAGGTGTCACTCCTTTGCTCTTTATTCTTCTGGGTTGACTTTCTCTTTTAGGTTATTTCCACATACGTTCAATGGTTCTCTTGCTTATAGAATATTATTCTCATCTAAGAAAGGTCATCTAGGAGGGAAAGTACCTCCCACAACTACCAAAACATCAACACTCCCTCTTAGCTAAGGAGGAATCTTTCACGATGTCTTCATCTAGTAGTCCATTGACTACTCTGCAATCAGCTGGTAGCACATAGCTACCACAATGTCATCGATAGCTCAAATAATTTGTCACAGTCTCTGTAATCAAGTAGCACATAGTTACTCCTAATGTGAACTGGTAGTCTCCATCAAAATCATCTAGTAGTGCACAACTACTACAATGCCATCCAATATAAATTGACTGTGCTGATCCATAGTAGTACAAAACTATTATCCATTGGTACACAACCACTCCAAGTAGCACACAGTTATTTTCCAAAGACAAAATGTCTCTCTCCTGCAATCAACTAGTAGCTACACAAGATACCACCATTCAGTCCAATAGTCTCTATGATTATGCAGAAATCAACTAGAATCACACAACTACTACCATTCCATCATCCATAATCATAATCGGCAATCCCTATGACTATGCAACAATCAACTAGTATCACAAAGCTACTACCATGCCATCATCCATAGTCACAATATATAACTATGAAAAAATCAACTAGTAGCACACAAATACTACAATGCCATCAACCATAGTCATAGTCTATGTCTCTATAACTATGCAACAATCAACTAGTAGCACACAACTACAACAATATCATCATCCATATTTATAGTCTCATATAGTAGCACGAAGTTACTCCCATAGTCCTCATGACTATGCGTGTGGTGTTTCTTCTCTCATCAGTTCCAATAGTGCATTACCCCCTCAGTCACCTCACATGACTGATCTAGGGAAACCTTGGCCATAGGGGTTAGTCAGGAGGGGGAGAAACAACACACCTCCTTCTCAATTAGGGTGTACATTCTGCATCATGCCAATATTGTCTTTGAAGTACTCATACTTCACTCTAGACAGAGGCTTGGTGAGAATGTTTGCTATCTTCTCATTTGTGGATATGTACTGGAGCTATATAGCTCCTCTCTGAACCATGTCTTGGATGTAATGATATTTGATCTCTATGTTCTTTGACTTGTCATGAATTATAGGGTTATCTGAAAGACTTGCACAACTTTGATTGTCACAATGTATCAAAGTTGGATCTAATTCTAAATCAAATATCCCTACAAGCAAATTTTGAAGCCACGTTGCTTCACGTCTTGCCACACTAGTTGTAATATACTCTACCTCTGTTGTAYAGAGTGCCATTGATGTTTGCTTCCTACTCAACCATGAGATCATACTTGATCCCAGACTGAAGCAACATACAAAAGTACTCTTCTGATCCACTACACTCCCTACCCAGTTARAGTATGTATCTCCCTACAACTTCACTTCTCCACCTGATACATATCTCAATCAATATCCAATCATACCATGTAGGTAGCTCAACATATGTTTTATTTCCATCCAATGTACATGTCTCGGTTCAACCATGTATTGACTCAAGGTATTCACTACAAAACRTATGTTCGTTTTGGTGTTAACCAGGTACATCAAGGATCCAATCAGTTTTTTTTTACATCGTGTGATCCACCAAATATGAAGATGAATCACTCAGAAGATTCATATTTATCATCATGGGTGTGGCCATGGACTTTTAGTCCATCATCCTGAATCTCTACAGGATCTCAACAATATATTTTCCTTGGCTAAGGAAAATCTCATCTGATCTCTACCACACCTCCAATCCCAAGAAGTAATGCATCAGACCTAGATCCTTCATCTTGAACTCTAAAGCGAGCACCCTCTTGCACCCAACTATGAGCTTCTCATCTCCTATCAGAAACAAGTCATCCACGTATAGAACCAAGATCATCGGACAACCATGCTCAACCTTATAGTAAAGGTTTGGATCTGCATCACTCTTGGTAAATCCCAAGATCATTATGTAGCTATCTATCCTAGCATACCATGCTCTAGGTGTCTGCTTCAATCTGTACAAGGCCTTCTTCAATCTTCAAACATGGGACTCTTTCCCATGGATCAAAAAACCTTTTGGCTACACTAAGTACACTTATTCCTCTATTACACCATTCAAGAAGGTAGTCTTGACATCCATTTGGTGTAATTTCCATCCCATTGTGGAGGCAATCGAAATATTCGATATGATGGAAGTGTACTTTCCTACAGGAGAAAATGTCTCATCATAGTCTTCTCCCTCTTTCTAGTAGAATCCTCTAGCCATAAATATTTCATTGTACTTCTCTATGATGTCGTCTACAACATGATTGATCTTGTAGATCCATTTGGAATTCACTAATGACTTCCCTTCTGGTCTCAGAACCACCTCCCACTGATCCAGGTGGATATCGGTGGCCACCCACCTTCTCCAACTGGCCCAAAACATGTTTCTGGCAATTTTGGTAATTTACTATTTTTAGCATTTTTTAACTTCCGGGGCCATTTTGAGGCCTTAAACGACATTTTTTGGGAAAACGGGGAGCAACATGGATCGTAGATCAATGTTGATCCAGCCAAAAGTTGTAGTTCTCGGATAGATATTTCCAACGAGCTATCATACACCTAAAACGAAGATCGTATGCAAAAGTTACGACCCCGAGAAGTTGATGCACCAACTTACCCAAACGGGGCCCACATGACTTTTGGCGCTTCATCTCCTAGGGTTAGGTTTTTGGATGTATAGGACTTTTGGCATTCCTGTCTATTGTAAACAGGCCTTCCAAGCCTCATTGTAATCATCTTCTTGCGAATGCGAGTAGCCGTCACATCTCTTCTCAGAGATAAGCTGCCACCATTCTAGCGAGTCTTTCACTCTGTATTTTTACAGTCTCTGTACATCTCTTTCATTAATAGAAATTGTGTATTACTGTATCTCTGTGTTTATGGTTGCATCTCTGATATATTTATGTTATATTACTGGATATACATGATATCTCTGTGCGTTTCTTTATTATATCTTTGCTCTCATTTCATGCCGAAAATAATCCGGATCAGTGGTATCAGAGCAGGCTGCTCTTGATCGTTTTTTAGTGCATGTCCCCGACGAGGTCCGAGTATAGAAAGTTGGGTCTCGAGCTTGTCTCTCTTGAAGACAATCGCTCTCGCACACCCAAGAAACCCTCAATGGAGGAAGAAAAGAAAAACGACGGAGCAGACGATCCTATCAGTCTGTTGCTTGAGCAAGCTCTCACGTGACAGAGGGACGAAATGATGGAGAATTTTTCCCACATCCTTCAATGCCTGCCGATAGCATCAGGTGCATCTTCATCAAGCGACCACTTTGGAGGCACCTCGCCTTTCAAGG
>JASDQU010012283.1:38874-59437 GCA_032191745.1 Picea mariana
TAGGTTCAGGATATCCTACAGAAGTCCAATGACAAGTACAAGCAGCACCATGATCAACATCGAGTGGCACATAAGTTTCAGGTGGGTGACAAAGTTTGGTTGCACTTGCGGAAAGAACGCCTTACAGGACCCCATCGAAAGCTTTGCCCACTCCGTTATGGGTTGTACACCATCACCAAGGTCGTGGGGGGTAATGCTTTTGAGCTCAACATTCCTCCTTTCCTTGGCCTTCACTCAGTGTTCAACGTGGATCTCCTTCGCCCTTATTTCCCACCATTATTGGACACCTCAGACGTAGCAGAGTAGCTGACACCAACAGAGCTCTAAGTAAAGAAAAACTCTTCTATTGTTAGTGAAAATTATTATAATAAATATTAAAAAATAATCATAATAAATAATAGATATTTATTATTTTCCAACAACAAAATGTAGATATCAAATAAGTTGTAATGATTTCAATATATAACATTTCAAACATATGTTACTCTAAAGCTTTAAATATATACTTAAGAAAATAGTAATCCAATCAAATGTTTCTTGAATAAATCAACCTATCCTTGTAAGGAAAAAATGTGGCAATAGCACCCCTTTTAGTATTTTTGCACTTGAAAAAAAACCTTATCCATTAATATATTATTATATTATTTCCATTGACATCCATGCCACTAGTTATAATGACTTCCAATCAAACATTGCTTGTTTGAATTTCTCAAGCAATGGAATAAGTATAATTCATTTTGGAAACAAAACATCATTTCTTCACTACATTTACAAATAATAACTTGATACAAAACACTTACTAAGGTTCAACATATGAGGTACAAACATATGACACCTTGAAAGGTTCACTACATTGAAACCCTATTTAAGTTTCTTTTTCCAAGCTAAGATAATTGCTTTTAACATTTGATGTGTTTAATCTACTTTCTTTTCTTTCAAACAAATGATTTTTCATTGTGATTGAGTTTCCAAGAGACTTAACTCAAGCCTAACATTAAACCAAAGAAATAATATTTTGCACTTATAGATAAATGAGTAGGAAAAATGGAGACTTAACTCAAGCCTAACATTAAACCAATGAAATAATATTTTGCACTTATAGATAAATGAGTAGGAAAAAATGGCATTCACATAAAAGCACCTTAACCACAATAATGACAAAATAAAACCAAATGGTACATTTTCCAATAGCTTGATGAGTGCATTTCTCATTTTTTCATTATTTTTATTTTATTAGTTCAAAATATGCATGCTATGCAACTTTAAAGATTTTTGCATCTCCAATATATTCACAAGTATTTTAAGTAGCATAATCAATTGTAAATTTGCATTTCAAATTTCATATTAAGTATTAAAAACCTAGTTTCACATATAACACTAGTTTAACATGTGTAATCATTCTTCATATGTCCAATTTAAAAAGAAAACTAGAATTATACCATTTAATGTATAATAACATTTGGGCCAACATGTAACATAACATCCTTTGTAAGTAAAATAATTTTCAAAATGATACATATATCATATTAAATTAAGTATTTTCCTTTTATTAAATTAACAATAGAATATCCCCAGATGGGGTGTCATGACACAGTTAATGAGGGACGAAAAGGTGAAAGCACACATTTCCACCCAACAACTCCATTATCAAGGTGGGTGTGTGGACAACTATACCCACAATCATAGAGGCAGTAGCATTAAGGAGATCTAGTTATTTGTGCATGTGAGACGAACCATAACACTCCATTAGGGTACCGCCGGCAAGAGGAGAACTTATTGCAAATTTAAGTTGATTGACCTATGAATGAGGGTTGGCGGTATTGATATGATGAGGGAAATTTCTAAAGAGAAGTTCAAAAATGTTTTCTCACCCTTGAAGCTCATCTTATTTTGGATTTTTTGAAGGTCTCCCTGACTAGTGGCGTTGGCACCATTCCTCTCTCTATGTCACAAGTTAGGGAATGGGGCCATGTACGTCGAGGTCGAGGGTATCGCTGGAGGACGGGTTTGCAACATATTGGCCAGGCCCCTTTAGCTAAGGAGATGAATAAGGCTGACATTATTCTACTAGTACATGGTGCTGAGAAGCGTGGAGAACCAAATTCCAAGTTGGATAGGTCATTCACGTTGGTCAATTCAGAGGATGTTTTGTTCTAGGGATGTCGAGTGGAGTGGTTGGATGAAGATAATGTGTCCATTGGCATAATTGAAGCTCAATTCAGTCTCACGAGAGGGGTCCCACTCTTGGTGTAGGGTATCCCTCCCTCTCAACCTCTGAGGACACCACTGGTGGATGACCATTCATGTGCATATTCCAAGGAATTTTGCATGGCAGAGGACCGGGTGAAGCTTATCTTTGAGGTTCGAGGGGAGTTCACGGACTTAAGATTAAAGTGTTAGATTTTGTTTATTTACGGATCATTAGAGTTACCGGTGTTCTATTACTTCTTTATCATTAACTTATATATCATGTACTGAGCAATAGCAGCATAAAAAAAAGAAAAAAGAACACAAGAGATTTATCCTGGGAAAACCCAACAACCTTTCTTAGACAGATTTTGTTCACAAATCAAGTCCAGTCATGAACCAATAGATAAAACCTAGCACAAAGGCTAGCTCAAGGGAAGCACAATACCAAGGTAGTGTACCTTTTCCAAGAGTAGTGCACAAGAGAGAAATACCAGAAATACTGAACAAGAAGAATCTATGTCATTGCAACTATTGCATCACCCTTCCTCAGAATTTCTCCTTACATATTTGCAGATGAGAGAGTGAGTGTGAGTGTGTCAAAATGAGTTAAGTAACCTCCTATTTATAGTCTTCGTGTCCTCTTTACTGGGCCGACTTCTCTTTTGGAAAGGTGTCACTCCTTTGCTCTTTATTCTTCTGGGCTGACTTTCTCTTCTAGGGTATTTCCACATATGTTCAATGGTTCTCTTGCTTCCGAAATATTATTCTCATATAAGAAAGGTCATCTAGGAGGGAAATTACCTCTCGCAACTACCAAAACATCAACACTCCCTCTTAGCTAAGGAGGAATCTTTCACGATGTCTTCATCTAGTAGTCCATTGACTACTCTGCAATCAGCTGGTAGCACATAGCTACCACAATGTCATCGATAGCTCAAATAATTTGTCACAGTCTCTGCAATCAAGTAGCACATAGTTACTCCTAATGTGAACTGGTAGTCTCCATGGAAATCATCTAGTAGTGCACAACTAATACAATGCCATCCAGTAGAACACGACTGTGTTGATCCATAGTAGTACAAAACTATTATCCATTGGTACACAACCACTCCAAGTAGCACACAATTATTGTACAAAGACACAATGTCTCTCTCTTGCAATCAACTGGTAGCTAAACAAGATACCACCATGCAGTCCAACAGTCTCTATGATTATGCATAAATCAACTAGAAGCACACAACTACTCCCATTCCATAATCCATAATCATAATCTGCAATCCCTATGACTATGCAACAATCAACTAGTATCACAGAGCTACTACCATGCCATCATCCATAGTCACAATATATAACTATGCAACAATCAACTAGTAGCACACAGCTACTACAATGCCATCAGCCATAGTCATAGTCAATGTCTCTATAACTATGCAAAAATCAACTAGTAGCATGCAACTACAACAATACCGTCATCCATAGTTATAGTCTCATCTAGTAGCACAAAGTTACTCCCATAGTCCTCACGACTATGTGTGTGGTGTTTCTTCTCTCATCAGTTCCAACAGTGCATTACCCCCTCAGTCAGCTCACATGATTGATCTAGGGAAACCTTGGCCATAGGGGTTAGTCGGGAGGAGGAGAAACAACACACCTCCCTCTCAATTAGGATGTACATTCTGCATCATGCCAATATTGTCTTTGAAGTACTCATACTTCACTCTAGATAGAGGCTTGGTGAGAATGTTTGTTATCTGCACATTTGTGGATATGTATTGGAGTTATATAGCTCCTCTCTGCACCGTGTCTTGGAAGTAATTATATTTTATCTCTATGTTCTTTGACTTGTCATGAATTATAGGGTTATCTGAAAGCCTTGCACAACTTTGATTGTCACAATGTATCAAAGTTGGCTCCAATTCTAAATCAAATATCCCTGCAAGCAACTTTTGAAGCCACATTGCTTCATGACTTGCCACAGTAGTTGTGATATACTCTGCCTCTGTTGTACAGAGTGCCATTGATGTTTGCTTCTTGCTCAACCATGAGATCATACTTGATCCCAGACTGAAGAAACATCCAAAAGTACTCTTCTGATCCACTACACTCCCTGCCCAGTTAGAGTATGTATCTCCCTGCAACTTCACTTCTCCACCTGAGACATATCTCAATCAATATCCAATCATACCACGCAGGTAGCTCAACATATGTTTTATTTTCATGCAATGTTCATGTCTCGGTTCAACCATGTATTGACTCAAGGTATTCACTGCAAAACATATGTTCGTCTTGGTTTTAACCAGGTACATCAAGGATCCAATCAGTTTTTTTTACATCGTGTGATCCACCAAATATGAAGATGAATCACTCAGAAGCTTCATATTTATCTTCATGGGTGTGGCCATGGAATTTTAGTCCATCATCCCGAATCTCTACAGGATCTCAACAGTATATTTTCCTTGGCTAAGAAAAATCTCATCTGATCTCTACCACACCTCCAATCCCAAGAAGTAATGCATCAGACCTAGATCCTTCATCTCGAACTCTAAAGCGACCACCCTCTTGCACCCAACTATGAGCTTCTCATCTCCTGTCAGAAACAAGTCATCCACGTATAGAACCGAGATCATTGGACAACCATGCTCAACATTATAGTAAAGGTTTGGATCTGCATCACTCTTGGTAAATCCCAATCTCATTAGGTAGCTATCTATCCTAGCATACCATGCTCTAGGTGCCTGCTTCAATCTGTACAAGGCCCTCTTCAATCTTCAAACATAGGACTCTTTCCCATGGATCACAAAACCTTTTGGCTACACTAAGTACACTTATTCCTCTATTACACCATTCAAGAAGGTAGTCTTGACATCCATCTGGTGTAATTTCCATCCCATTGTGAAGGAAATTGAAATAATTGATATGATGGAAGTGTACTTTCCTACAGGAGAAAATGTCTCATCATAGTCTTCTCCCTCTTTTTGGGAGAATCCTCTAGCCATAAATATTTCCTTGTACTTCTCTATGATGTCGTTTGCAACATGATTGATCTTGTAGATCCATTTGGAATTCACTACTGACTTCCCTTCTGGTCTCGGAACCACCTCCCACACATCATTCTTCATGATGGACTGATACTCCTCCATCATGGCATCCTTCCATTCTTGCTTCTCAACAACTTCTTCAAAGGTGGAAGGCTTTGAATCAATGATGTTGCTCATCAATGCCACATATCTAGAAAACTTATATGGTTTGTTTCTCTCTCTAAAAGAGACTTTGGTATTTGCATGTTCTTCAACTTCCTCCAAGCTGTTCTGGAGCCAAGTTGGTCTCTTCTTGTTGACTACAACTTCTTTAGGTGGATCTATAGATCTATCCGACTCTACTATATAATTTTGAACTTCTGGAATGGGTTCCTTTGGTGTAGAGTCTTCCATGATTGCTTCCCTTGGAGCCTCCTTCTCCTCTCGCTCCTCATACATGTGAGACTCCCTTGATCTTTTGAAGGCTTCATCTTCATCAAATGTTACATCCTAGTTGATCTCAATCTATCTTTTCCCAGGAATGTATATTATGTAAGCCTTTGAAGTCTAACTGTATCTAACAAACGTTCCCTTCTTTCCTGAAGGTTCCAGCTTCATCCTCTTTTCCTTTGGAACATGTATAAACATTGGACAACCAAAAATCCTCAAATGACTGATTTCTAGTTTCTTTCCAGTGAAAACCTCTTCAGGTGTCTTGTTCCCCAATATCTTGTGAGGATTTCTATTCTGGACATGCATTAATGGGGATTGCAACATTAGCACTAAATATCAATGAAGGTTGAACCATACTTGCAAGGCTTAGCCTTAGGTGTTCAAGTTTCCCATTTATTACTGTGTTTTTACCCTTATGGGTCATTTGAATTTCTTGAAAATTTCAAGCCATATTGCTAACTGATCTAAAGTTTTGAAAGTTAAATGGAGTTGCAGTCCATTTTGATACAAGTATTTTAGGCTCAGCACGTATTCTCTAAGTTTTTTTTTTTAATTATTGCACTACTAAAATTGCAACAAGCCTAGACAAATGGACACCACTAGAAGCATTAGCGCTAGACCCTAGATGAAATTTTAGGGCTCTACCAATCAATTTTAGTCTTTATAGTCTCCATCTGTGAGAAATAGAAAGAAAATGAAATTCGAGGACTCTACCAACCATTTCTGATCTGTAAGGAGACTGCCATTGTGCTCTTCATTGATTAGTAAACCTCAAATTTCAACACAAAGATCTGCACTTTCAAGTTTTAAATCCACAAAATCGCAAAACCCCAATGTTTGTAGCTTCCAAGCTTACTAGCACTATACAACTACAATATTAAACCAATGTGTAGTGTGTTTTGAACTTGTGGTGTCCATTCACATCCATTGACATGCTATAGTTTATCAATTCATTCGATATTACAATCTTCCATCATTATAAACCCTATATTTTTTGCAATTTTTTTGAATGAGCATTGAGAAAAATGAAAACCTCCATAAGCATTAGCATTAAAACCAATACCCGACATAAAAATTGCCTAGATCACTTGCCATTGTCAAAAATCAATTGTCGGTCAGGATTTTATGAGGGTCGCCTAGATGATGTATAATTGATTTTGTTTTAAATCATTACTTTTTTCTAGGGCATGGTCAAATAAGATTCAATAAAATTCTAATTAAAATAAAAATAAAAATAAAAGAATTTCATTTTTTTTCCTAAACTTTGGAAAAGTTTTGCTTATGCTAAAAGATTTTCACAAGAATTTTGTATGACAAGGATTAATAGAAAAAGTTGGAAAAAAGAATCATCTTCCTACAGGACTAAAAGGGAATTGGGTATACACAAAGTCTACGTTGAGATTCTGGAAAATGGTTGAAACTTTAAAAAGGTGAAAAGAGTTAGGTATATGAAAACTCTACACCTTGAGGTAAGACTGACACCAAAATCAATGTTCTCTTATGGATGATAATACCATGACTAGGTAAGAAATAAATATGAATTTTTAATTCTAATATACATAAATATATTTTGTGTGGGAGAGAAAAACAAACAACAACTTGTAGGACCAAGACATGGGCCTTTTGATGGTTTGCAAGTGGAAAACCGAAGGCATGTATTGAACCAGCCTATGGCTAGTCTTGTGCTTGAAGTGTTTGACCTGGAATGGAAACCTTGTATTATTTGGTGAAAACCAAGGTGATCCAACATCCCTGCAAACCAGGATGCAACAGGTCCTATACTCAAACAATTTGACCTGGAATGGTAGCCCTGTATTCTTTAGTGAGAATAAGGTGAACTTGTTTGATAGTGTGAGTGAGTGGTGGAAGAAAATTCATAATTATATGTTTTAATATTCTAACATCGTTGTTGAATTTTCCTTTGAGGCTATTAAGAGGTTATTTTAGGAATTATGTAGCAAAAGAGTGAGCTATATGGAGGGGATAAGTTTGTTCCTCATCAAATTTCTCTAGCAAATAGGTATAAATGGGTTATTGCCATGGTTGATTTTGTTGGAACACATGGAATATGTTACTTTCCATGTCTCTATTGATTTCCATAGAGAGCTCCAAGGCTACTCTACTTCTTTTAGTTTATGCCATTAAGACTATGGCATCTGGCGTTATCAGTGGCATTTCTTAGATTGTCAATGTAAGTCTTATCCAACTACTAGTTTATAATGGAGAACCAAATGAGTGAGACTTGTTTGACCTATTTATGTTTTCTCCTATGGTAAGTCGAACATAACTAGGATCATCACCATGCATGTTATTTTACTAAATGTTTTTCGCTCTACATTAATAAAATTCATAAAAAAATACATCCCCCTTAGGCCAATTGTAAGTGCTACAAGAGCTCCTACTCATGCCCTAGTTCACTTCCTTGTTGATAAACTTCAATCTTTTATAATAAAAAAAACCCCTCTTTCATTAAAGATTCCCCTTATTTTATTCAAAAAATTTGGCATTTTCACCTAGATGAACAAGAATCATGGTTAGTTTTGATGTTGTGTCCTTATTTATTAAAATCCCAATTCCATAAGTCCTTGAACTCATCTCTATACTAGTGGACCCTGAAACCCTTAACCTTATTAAAATTTGTCTCATCTCAACTTACTTCACCTTTAAATGGATGTGATTTGAACAAACATAAGGTACAGCTATGGGTTCCTTCTTATCCCAAATTGTCTCCAATATTTTTATGGAACATTTTGAGGTATCGAACTTAAATAGATTTCATCTTACGCCCAAATGTTGGTTTCGATTTTTTGACGATACCTTCATTGTTTGGCCTCATGGACATCCCTCTCTAACCTCTTTCTTCAACCATATTAACAAAATTTCACCCATATCAAATTTATTATGGAAATCCAAAATGATAACTCTCTCTCCTTTTTGGATGTTCTCATCACCCGCCTTCCTAATGGAATCCTCACCCACCAAGTTTATAGGAAAAAGTCTCACACCGATTGGTACCTTCATGCCCAGAAATATGTTGTTCTCAAAACTCTCTTGTTACTCAAGCCATTCTAATTTCTAATCCTCATTTCCTCGAGAAATACAAATTCCACTTAACTAAGGCCGTTGTGGCCAATGGTTATTCAACTTCTCAAGTTAACAAAACCTTTCACTCAGTCCTCCATCCTAAAGCTAAAACTCTCATTTCGTTTCCTCACTCTTAGCTCTCATTTATCTTCCTTATATCCAAGGTACTATAGATCACATCTCTAATATTTTGGCCAAAAGAATATTAAAACTCTCTTTAAACCCCCAAAAAGCCTTAAACAATTATTTATAACACTTAAGGATAAATCTGATCCCATGCTTTCCCAAGGAGTTTACAAAATTCCCTAGTCTTATGGCAAGTCAAATGTAAGCCAAAATGGTAAATCATTTAAAGCTCATATCAAAAAACATATAGTTGACACCTTCCATAATTGTATCTCTAAGTCAGTTATTGTCGAACACTTCCAAAAATCTACTCATCTCATTTGCTTTGACCAAACTAAAATTCTAGCTTCATAGCCCTATTACTCCTCTCATATCATTCAAGAAGCATTAGAAATTGAAAAACATCGTAATAATTTTAATTGGGATGATGCCTACAAACTTAGCCAATCTTGTAAACTCATCATCCACCATATTGATCATTATCCTTTCTTCTATATAAATATTTGTTATTATCATTATTATCATTATCATTATTTAATTTCCTCTTTCTTTTCATTTCTTGGTTTAATTTTATCTTTTATCCCCAATCTAATATTATTCATCCCACCTTTTTTCCTTTTAACTTTTTTACCCTTTTCTCATTTTTATCCATATTTTTAGTTCCTTGGATATACAAACTTTACAAATTATATCTCTTAAATTTTTTTTTATCATTTTTTTTTAATTTCAATCTTAACGCTAACATTAAATTTGTTTAACCTCGAATGGGGTGCCACGAAGAAAAGGACGACCACGTAGCATAGCCCAGACCTCAGCCATTAATATGGCAGGTTGGCTCCCCTCTCCTCAACATTAAATGGGAGAACGCCATAACTACCCGTCAAGCAGTGAAGGACTGCTCCCTTGCGCGAGAAAAATGACGATCATGAAATACAATGGATGGGGGACATCTGAGGCAGTGTTCATGTCGAACCTCTGCATTATTATCCAACAAAGAAGAGAATGGATCCATTTCATCTTGGCTTTCCACTAGCCCAGAAGATCTATGCACTGGTGCAGCTACCAGAGGGATTCCATCACTCTCACGTTGCTCATTGGCACCCTCCCTTTCTCCTCCATGCCGACGAAAATAGGCAAGTCGCTTCGCGGCCCTGGCTGGCACAACTTCACCGCTAGACAAAGGAGGAGGAAACAGCTAGAGCGGGCCTTATCCATAGCTCGCACTCAATGCAGGGATATGGAAAGGGCGTCATCGATGGCGTATGTGGAGGAGGTGATTCCAGAGGAACCAATCTAGTTCCCTCTCAAATCCCTCCTCTTCATTGTTCCAGACAATTGGCATCCCCCCAACCAATTTCCAATAAGCGCTAGTGCACTAGACATAGTCTAGCCCATGCGAGAAGCAAGGGAAGAATACACTTGCATAATTGAGGAGGAAATTCCTCCACCTCGACCCCAAGGACACCATGCAATTCAAAATTTTAGACGATTTGAGAATTTCAAGCGAGACAGAGGCAGTGGAGGAGCATGGGACAAAGGAGAGGCTCAAGACAATGAAGGACAAGAAAGGGGCACAGGAGGATTCAGGCAAGGCAACGACAGTCGGTGGCTTGGAGGTGGAGGGTGGCCCAGTCTTGGTGCCACCACCAATTACGACAATTCTGGATCTCTGCCAGGAACCACCGCCCTATTTCCACCAGGAGCAGCTTGTGCTCGTGTTCGAGATTAGAGGCCAAATGGAAGATCAAATTCAACGCAACACCCTCATGCATCTAGCATATTGATATGTTGTACAAGGCGCACTCAAATGCACCAGCAGGCCAGAGATGCCTGACTTGCGCCAGGCCATTTGTGCTCCATCCTCAGAATGACCCTCTTAGCGGCGACCCCAGTGACGCAACCTTCGATGCTACAACGCAGTTTCAATTTTATGTTTAGGTCCCTGTTTTACAGCTTTATTGTCAATTTCCAGTTTAGTATTCATGGATACTTTGAATAGTGGTGTGCAGACTCAAGTCCGCCACCTGCCCTGGTTTTTGTTTGGCAGGGCAGATGGCAGACTGCCAATTTTGACAATGACATCACAGTCTACCATCTGTTCTAGTTTCCGCTAATTCGGCGGAATAGTTGGAAGACTGTTTCCATGTGCTTTTTTGTATTGAAATATTTTTAATAGGATTTTCCCTCTCTTTTTATTCACAAAAAAAAACATTAAATAGTTTTTATGCCCAACTTACCCTTTACTATTTTAATCATTTTTCACAACTGTTGAAACCCTTTTCTCCACATAGGTTAACCTTAATTTTTAATCATATAAATACCCACCCAAGCATCCTTTTCTATTATTATCTCATCTTTATTTTCCCATGTCCACTCTAAAAGTTAGGCGTTTCAATATTTTATACACAATCTATATCTAGAAAGCTCACACAACATTATAACTAATTGTGAAAACCTACGCTCTCAATATCTGTAAAGATTTTAGGTTTTATTTTTTGTTTATTTAACTTGTAATTTGTAAACATGCATTGTTGCAACACATAATATTGGTCTTTGGATTATTCTTAAAATTCATTTGATGTCAAATTTAAGTGGGAAAACTCATGGAGCATAGTGGTCTAATGCCAATGAATTGAATGCTAAAGTATATTTTTGCAAGAAATCCCTTGTCTCATAACTTCATATGCTCTATAGATTATACTCATTTCTTTTAAACAATGAATATTCAACATCACATTATTCTCATACAAAGGTTCCTTCAATCTCTCACACATGAACAATGCAAGAAAATTTGCACAGGTGTCATACTTTAACACACTTACATAAGCAATACAAAAAAAATGTATAGATGTCATATTAAAACATAGTTACACATATTATAATGATGAATCATTAGACATTAATGCCCTCATGCCATGAAACAATTGGAGTCACCATGCATCAACTGCATCACAAGCATTCATTCCTTGCATTTTATTTGCACAACTAATGCTACACATGCATTCTAGAAACATAAGAAAATATGCTAAGTGTAAAGTGATTTCTACATGAAGAGTGATTGATATATTACTTTTTCCATGTTACAACTATCATTAGCCTAATTATGGGCACTATGTATGCTAATGTAAGTTGATTGCTTATGTTTACTTCATGAAATTTTGGTCCCCATATAGATAAATGTTTATGTCCATCTGTCTCATAAACAATATTATGTGTTCCCTCATCACATATTTTCAATTTGATCACGATCTTTCTACCAAGGACTTGGTTGGTCTATCAGGTTTTTATGCACAACAATTGATGAAGTTGTTTTGAATGGAGCTCTAGGGACACTTGTGAAGGCTTGTCAAAGTCAAGATCCTAATCCACACAGTATAGCTAAATATGTGATAAAATGTTCCAATTTGAAGCAATGTTACAAAATTCTCTTAATGTTTATGTTCATGGCTTACATGGTTTCTTTTGTAGTGTTTTACTTATCTACAAATAGTTTTGGAAGCCATGAAAACATTGTCGATGCATAGGAATTCTAAGCTTGTCCTTTTGTTTAAAACTAGCTATGAAAAAGTTTTCATCTTTTTTTGTTAATTATTATTCTTCTTTTAGCATGAACTTAGAAAGAGAACTGCAAAAATCTATGAAAACATTGTTGATGCATAGGAAGTATAAGCTTGTCTTTTTGTTTAAAACTAGCTATGACAAAGTTTTAATCTTTTTTTGTTAATTATTGTGCTTCTTCTAGCATGAACTTAGAAAGAGAATTGCAAAAAGATGAATTAGTATAAATTAAAAAAATAAAACTATATTTTTTTACTTTTAAAAAAAAAGGTAACATTAATATATAGATTAAAACACGTGAACTAAGTTTGTGCAGAGGCAAGTATATTAACTAGGATATGCAAGAAAACAAATTTCTTCAATCTCTTTTTTCACAATTATAATCAAATGTTTATGATTCAACAATAAATTATAGTATTAATTGGGAATGTAATCGAGGTTTAAACTTGTATGAATAAAATTTAGTAAAATTTATATGAGAAACTTAAAAGACCTTGAAAATTCATTAGTAGAAAGAAAAATTAAGCAAACTACTCTATTAATAAACAAAATTTACCCATTCACATTAAAAATGAAGGAAAGATGTGTTTTAAATTTATTGATCTCTATGTGTTATGCTATGCTTGTTCATAATTTTTTAAAGAATGTTTCTTATTCGATATAAGTGGGTGCTCTACATTTTACAAAAGTTATATACTTGTCGTAAAAATGTTGGAACTTTTTGAAGTTTGAATTTATCTTTAAAAAAATTTAAATTCAATTCACAGTGTAAACTCTAGAAAGTTCAAGCATCATTATAATTAATTGTGAAAATCTATACACTTAAATATTTATTATATATTTTTTTAATTAAAGTAAAAATTACATTTAAAATTTGATGTGTAGTTGTAAAATCCAATTTTTCAGTCTTAACATTTGGAAAAATTGCTTAGACAGGTATAATTGTGATGCTGCATATTATGGGGCCTTACTTCTACCTCAAGCGGAAGCATATCAAGTACCAAGGATATCCTTGGACACAGGTTTCTCCAAAATCCTAAATGTTGTCCTATATCATTTGTCTATATGCCCCATGGTGCATGTACTGTGAGTGCATGAGATATATTTACACTGCATATGATAAACTACTTAGTAAAGGGTACTCAGTCAAACTTGATTACATATAGACAACCGGGTCACACTTTGCATAAATCCAACTGCATCTTTTTAGACTCGATAAAACCCTAACTGAACTTAAATGTGGACAACAATTGCAGTCAGACAAAGTCTGGTGAAATATGACAATCCTCAATTGCAGTGAAACATAGTTTAGCGGAAATCTTATGTGATTGAATGTAGCGAACCAATTTAATTTAGTAATCATTGAGAAATTATATGTTTAAATTTGCCTAGAATAATTAACCTCAAGTGAATGATAATGACATCATCATGAAGACCGTTCTTTTATTCACAGTAAAACTACCAAATATGGTCTTGGTGACGTAAGTTTTCTCAAAACTATGTATCTAATCATGTCACGTTTTTAGGTGCATCTAAGGATTTGGTCGGATCCCTAGTCTATAACTCGTAAATTTTACCAAGTTATCAACATGCATGAAGTTTACAACTGTAGTCAAATCCTTAAACAAGTCACTTGTAACTATTAATCATAGCAATCGTTTATCTATTAGTATGAGATAATGAAACCAATATTAATAACACAATCTACATCTCTCTATTAGGAAGAAAAATTAATCAGTTGCAACCAATTAGCTTCAATGACTATTTCTTCAGCAATCCGCATGGTGGCCTAGAAAACCATAACAAGTATTCAAGTTTCTACTTCAACAAATTATTTTCTGTCAACTAGTGTGTTTTCCAGACTGTAGAACTTCCTGTAACATTTATCTGTCACTCTAATTATAATTCTTGTTTTCATGCCTATGCATGCACTACTCACTAAGTGAATGGCATGCCAGTAATAGTCTACGAGGTAGGTTACTTAACATCAAAGAGTACATCCATAGAAACTAACACCAAGAATATATCCAAGGTGCAAATCTTGTATACAGTTCAATACATACACATGAGCTACACTCAATGTTGTCACAATTACAGACTGTTTTCCTTCTTTTACAAAATAATAAGAAACATTGTGGAGAAACATCTGTGAAAAAACTATATAACAGTTTAAGGCCAAAGTCAAATATTTTTGAGAATTAATATTTATTTTAGTTGGTGAGACTCAAAAATAATTCTTCACTTATCTCCATGGTCTTGGCAGACTTTGTTGGTTGCAATATATACAAAGGCATGTTCCAAATCACATACTAGTCCACCTCTAAGATTTAAACAATGGGGACAAATGGGGACAAATCATAACAGGAATGTACCAATTGAAAATATTTAGAACACGATTCCAAAGCCCCATTAGGATTAAACAACATAAGACCATGTTCTTCCTTGCATCAAACTACCATGAACAGTCTTTGGTGGAATATGTTTCTTGAAATACTTAATGTTGGCTCATGTCATGTATTTTAGTTGGATTCAAGCTGATGTAATCTATATTACATACCAAGTCGCTAAACTCAACTTGGCACAATACTAAAATTGGTTGAAGAGTCAAACTTGATTAGGGACTCACGGAAAAACTCATGAGTCAACTTGGAAATGACTCGACACCATGAAAAATACACAAAAATATATTTTTGAGAAAAATATATTTTTAGATTATAGTTATACATGAGAGATTACACGCATATAATGAAAATACACATAATATAATGCAAAATTAACATATCCAAAGATAACCAAGTTCAAACGATCATGATCAGTCATCATTCATCTATCAATATTCAAAATCATAATGGACCATGGTTTGAAATTATGATCCAAGAACCAAAATGAACAAATATTCTCAAAAATTAAATTGTCCAATGTCGAGAATCAAGACTCAGAGAATCAATTCTTAAATGATATGATTCAATAGTTTTATGTTGACTTAGTGGTTCCTACTAAGACTAGATGGGCCCTATTAAAACTTGGCAGGTTTTGGGGGTTTGACGGTTTTCGGTGGATCAATCCCGCTCCAGGACAGACCCATCAAGTTGTTGAAATGATGGTAATCTTCACTTGTGGTTACTTGACATTATGGCTAAGCACCCTCATTATTGTATTACTACATTATGGTTTAACAACCAACCTAGTCAACACTCTTTTATAATATTCTAAGTGGCTAAGACCAACCTAAGCATTTATGTAGGCCCTTAACCCCCTTATGGGGAATGGCACCCCACCTCATAAGTTGTGTACAAATACACACCTCATGAGTATTTGGTAATATCATCTTGGATTCATTAGTGATTGATTATTTTTCTTAAGGGCATCATATCTCTTGTTCTCTTGTTCATGGGTTCACCTCTCTTCTTCGTGTGATATTTTTGCAATGTTCCACCAAGTTTCCAAGAGCAGGGAGATGCACAGCGGGACGTGTGGAAGCACCCTCAAATTTTAGGAAAATGGGGGATGGGGAGACATTACATATATAATATAAACAAATTTAAAATTTAAAAATAATAATGATAATGATAAAATCTCAACAATAACAATTCATCCCATGCAAATTCATCATTGTGCAATGTAAATACTAAATAATACACAGTGAAATACTAAACAACACTAAATTTGAATTTTTAAATGATATAAACATGATTCAAATTCAAATTAAGTAATGAAATACATTGATTCATAAATCATAAATGAAACAGAAATAGTAAAATATTGATACTTTGATTTAAATTCACCATTCATCATTCAAAAAGAAATTATATGATATATTATTATATCATATGTCAAATGATAATTGAGTTTTAAAGTAGAATTAGGAATTCTTATATTAATAAATTATTTTTTCTTTTTCTTTTTTTTGTTTTTTCTTTTTTATTCCCTTTTGGAGGGGGGATTCCTAGACGCCCCCCTTTTCAAGGGGAGATGCCTAGAAGCACCCCTTCTGGGGAAAATCATCCCCCACATTGGGTAAACATTTCCCCATGTGTATCCCCACATCTCCCCAAAAATGGGGAGATGGGGAAACATTTCCCCAAGTGACCCCCCATCTTGAGAGCATGGGAAACATGGGGGGGCACCCCACCCTGGGGGACGTGTCCCCATGGAACATTGTATTTTTGTTCAAGATTAATGTTGGATTAGAATTTTTTGAAATGTTCATTGTAGATCCACAATCACTTAATCATCCCAACATGGTTTCAGAGCTAGTGTGAACACTTCCTTCTCTATCTAGTGTTGTTTTAGGGTTGTTTCAGGTTTAAAACTAGGAGTTTTCAACACTCTTAATGGGAAAGCAACAGTTTTGTAGGGATTTTTTGGCCTCCTTCACTAGCACCCTCCTTTAACAGTTTTTGGTCCTTTCAGAGGATTTAAGGGGATATTTTGCAAGGTTGTGCCCCTTTTAGGGCAGTGCTCTCCTCATTTCTCCTTTGTTCAGCCGAACATTGCAGTTTTAAAGGTTATTTCAGATTTGCACCTAGGGTTTTTTCAACCATGTTTCGAGACAACAACATTTTTTAAAGGTTCTTTACCCTCTCCGCCACCAATGCCCCCCTTTTTGGTGTTTTTTGGTTTTTTTGACAAATTTAAGGGATTCCTTTTTATAGATCGGTGCTCTTCTAAGGCACGATGTATCTTTCTCTCTGTTTCCACCAAAATTAACTATTGTTTTCTTTGGAACAATGATAATATTGTGTGGTTTTATCTCATTTTTCATAGTTTTTCCTGAGGCGTTTTGTGGGTGGCACTATCATCACATAAATGGAAGTTCATATTTTCTTCTTTAGGGCCTCATATTTTATCCAAATGATTGTGTGGCAACATAATTTTATGGGTTTATTGAATTTATCTATGAGACTATCGACTACTATCATTTGCACTAAGAGTTGTGGAACTAGGGTTTTTGTATAAGCTTGTATTGGAGGGTTTCAAGCCATGTTTGGTTCCTTCAACAGGTTTTCTAAGGGTCTTCACAGAGACTTCCTTTTGTTGGATCAAATGTATTGTTTCTTCGACACATATATTGCAATGTAACTTGTGAATCAGGTTGTACCAAATTCAGAAGATGATATTCTTGGTATTGAATCCAACCATATTTAGAAACATCCTTTCTATTCCAAGGATTGGTACCCTTCTATTGGATGTTATGGTCAGTGATGTGAGACCTACTCCTCAACATCTGGTGGTGATTCATAATGACTCTTAACAAGCCTATGCACATTTTTTTGCAAAGTAAGGCCCCTTTCAGCTCCTCTAATGCAATTTCCACTCATGGGTCCACAAGGTTTGTCCCACTCTACTTTATTTATGACTCTATAGATTTCAAATTTTCCCAACGGATCAACTTGATTGTGTGGACCTTTGTCTTCTACACTATGTTATTTTTCCTTATTGGACATACTATATGGAGGATCTGTCAATGTTTCACATGGATCTTTTCCTTCCCCACTATGATCTTGGCTTCTCAGGGATGTACTTTTAGTGGCAATGTCAATCTCATGAACAATTTTTTCTCCTTGGTTCTCCTTCATTTGATCAACATACTTTAGTGGCTCTTTGTTTCAAACTTCAGTCAGAAGACCCCCTTTATCGAGTTATGGAACCTTTTTGATATTGGTGCTATGTTATTTTGGACAAGTTTTATTTTTTGATGGCCCACATTTAGCATTAAGGGGGAAAGGTCTGATCTAACGCTTTCTCTTCATGACTTCCTGTCCATATTCAGGAATGATATTGTGTTTATGGTCGACGCTATGTTGATATAGGTAATCATTGACCATCACTTATTTTCGACTACAACTGACCATATTTTCAAGTTGGTTATCCACACACCAACTCTCTCTTGTTTTTCCATTGCCTATATTCTATATTTTATCCATGGCCACTCTTTTTTAGGCACTAGATATTTATAAACCCACTCTCATCTTGTACTTGAGTTTCATTATTATTTGTGCTCTCTTAGGTGCATTTGTGTTGGGTATTTACACACACACACACTCTTATTGTATTCAAGTTTTCACGGTTGTGTTCAAGCTCTCAAAGTATATTTGAGATTTCTTTTCAACTATTCTCTCTCAAGTGTATCTTTGTTGGGAATTTACGCACCCACTCCCCTATTGTTTTTTACCATTCCCAATGGTGTTCAAGCTATTTAAGATATATGGATTTGGGTCTTCCTACTCTCATTCCGACAACATTTAGTATTATTTGAGTTAGGTACTTCCATCTCTTCTCTCTTGCAGGAAGTTCCTTTCGACACTTCATATGGACAAATCACGGGCACTATTCTTCCACTAGATATGTAGTATGGTTGGGATATCTCTTCCAACACTCCTCCATTGAACGAGCAAATCGTTTCCATTATCTTCCAACAAATGAGTAGTTTGGTGGCAGCATTTTTATAGAAAATTATTGGGTCCACTTTTGTATTGAGTTTGGTCATCAAAAACTCACTCTTTTCTTCCAAGGATGGCTAAATATTCATTTAGTTGGGTATGCCCACTCACTTTATCCATTTTCTCTCTTGTATTTATTGTTGAAAAATTGATGCATGTAGGTAAATTTAAAAAATTTGCAGCATACAACCAACATACCAATTCATCTGCATATATGAGGATCACTGAAAGTGAGACAATCACAGAGAGAACAAAAGTATACCCTGAGAAACCTTCTTGGGATATAAAATCGATCCAAAACTTCTCTTTAGATTCTTCAACAAAGTATAATACCAATAAAATACTTTAGAGTAACTAGATAGGACTCAGAGGGCTAAAACAATACCTTTTTTTCAACACTTACAAACTTCACAAATAATTGAAATAACACTTACAGTAATAGCTTGACAAAATCGCCAAAAGATAAATGAATTTCCTTCTTGTTGTAGCATACTTATGGAAACTTTAACACAGTATTTGTAGCATCCTTATATCAACAAGGAACAATAGAAGACTTCAGCAAGAATAGAGTGCTTGTATCAACAGTATACTTCAACAACTAGCTTCCATATACCAGCAGAAGACTCCAACAAATAGCAACCATATACCAACAGAATATTCCAATAGATATCAATCATATACTAGCAAAATACTTCAACAAATAGATGCCTTGCCTCAATAGAAGACTCCAACAAAACAAAGGTATCCAAATTTTAAGTGAATGCCCCTTTTTATAGGTTGGTTTGACTTCCCTAAGCAATGCCTTATGAATGTATGACAATTGTATAATAGTTTTCATACCTTTCATCCTTTGGTTGCCAAGAGTCACCACCTAAAGCTCCCAAGATCCACCTCCTAATTCTCCCAAATGTCACTTCCTTTGTATCTTCTAGAGGCTACCCTAAATTGTTGTCTTAGGAATTTATGACAGTTGTATAACAGTTGTCATACCACCACCCTAAGCAACCCCCCTAAGTTGGCCACTCCAACCGCCCTAAGCATCCCTCTTCAAAAACCTCCCTAAGATGTCCACTAAAGCCACCCTGAGAAACCCTTTTAGAGGTGCTATGAGGTTGACACATGGAATATGGTTGTCTTTCCATAAGGTTGACACTTGTCACATGTTTAATGTTTGACATAAATTTAACACTATATAAAAATGTTATTTACATGGTTAGTTACAATATGGAAAACAACTTCCAAATATATATAATTCAACACTCCCTCATAGCAAGGAAGGTATTTTCCTAGTACCAACTGTTAGGATATTTAGACACTTAGGATTTAGTAATATCTACTTGGTGTATTGTGTCATTAGGTAAAAGTGTGTTTTCTAGTGTGTTTCTTTAGTATGCATTAGTATGCATTTGTAGTTAGGAAATCTAACGGTCACGATATGGTCCCAACATAGAGTGATCCGAGGGTTCATACTCTCCTCGATCTTAACGTCCATTGATCTGTGGCTTAACACCCGATTGGTCCATGATCTCTATTTAAAGAGCATGGAGGGTCATTTTCCGATGATCGATTGCGAGAAACTCTCTTGTAAAATCTCTCTATAATCTTTTTCTTTGCATTAATAAACTGCTCCAAGTGGTCGCGTTGGCTGGGGCCATGGATGTTTCCTCGTAGGGGTTTTACCAAGTGAAAACA
>JASDQU010012283.1:103247-121628 GCA_032191745.1 Picea mariana
TACAGTGATATAGAGTTATTCAATGGCTTACCAGCCTTGTTGCTATTTTGTCACACTGCTCTGCCCTGTCTGCATCAGTGTCTTCTGCACACCCCTTGCACTTTCTATTCTTCTGCCTTTTATGCTCTCTGTGCCATATCCCTTCCATGCACCATTCCTCAGCTGTTCATTTCTGCTGCTCTGCTCTGCCTCCTTGCACACACTTAAATTTTCCTCCACAGTGACAACAAAAACATATCTTCTTTGTTCAACATTCTTATAGTCCCTATGCTCCTTGTGCATGCAATATTTGCCATGCAACTGCATGCTCACACTGCGCCCAATCTACTGCACATCTCGAGTGCTTTTCCTGATCATTACAACTCTTTAGCTTNGCACCATTCCTCAGCTGTTCATTTCTGCTGCTCTGCTCTGCCTCCTTGCACACACTTAAATTTTCCTCCACAGTGACAACAAAAACATATCTTCTTTGTTCAACATTCTTATAGTCCCTATGCTCCTTGTGCATGCAATATTTTCCATGCAACTGCATGCTCACACTGCGCCCAATCTACTGCACATCTCGAGTGCTTTTCCTGATCATTACAACTCTTTAGCTTCTCTGGTGGTTCCCTCCACACATTCAGCATCACTGGGTGCTCTGCTAAGAATCCTCAGCCTCTCTGGCAGTTGAGATTCCTTGTCTTCTCTGGCACAGTCAAGCTTATGCCTTATGTTTCAGTTACAGGCTTCAACGCTCATCCATCTGTCAATCCCCCTAACCATCATCTTGCTTCACTGGATGAAGCTTGGAGACTCTTCATCTTCTTTGGATATCACACAGAGGTCTCTTCGAATCCTCTAGCAGACGCCATCAATGGCTTCTGGTAGTTTCACTGTGTCGTGCATCAGTAGCCCTCCGATCTCCTTCAGGTTTATCTGCACTGTTGGATGAACTTTATTAATCTTGCCTTTAAATCGGGTTTTGGCATTTCAGCATTCCTGTGCCCAAGTGTCTCAACACTTCATGTCGTGATCTACGAAGATTTGATACAGAGTGATGCAGGTGCGCTCTCCAGCATGTCCACTCATAGGATCTTTCTTCCTTCCTCGGCCCGAAGAACTGAAATATCCTTCTATTTCCCGATCGAGAAATTTCCACCCACAACAACTCTCTCACGGGATCTCCCTTTGTTCTATTGGGAAGTCAAACTTCGCGACTTCGCAAGGCCAATGGCCAAGCGTTGGACTCTCGAATCCCCGAAACCCAATACAAGTCAACACTGATCCTCTCCTTCACCTTGTCAAGACTTTTCCTATCGCGATCTTGGCACTCGCGAGGTTGAACAATTCACTTTCCCGACTTCCGATTACTGATACAACAAAACTTCGATGCACGTGTGAGTTCTGACTTTCAATGCTACCTTCACTCCATTGGCATTTCGGACTTCACGGTATCACGAATCCTGATCCAATTGTTTCGGGACTTTCCTTTCCCCTAATTCTGAAACAATATGCCACCTGTCCTCCGTTGACCCTTCCGTGGCCCACAAGCTCCTGTGCCTTTTCGGGAAATCACGTTTCATGATTTTGCGATTCCTGTTGCAGATATTTCAGGATTTCACTCCTCGAAACTCTAAAATGGAAACCACCTGTCCAAATCCTATGGCCCACTCTATTATCGCACCTGTCGGAAGATCGTGTTTCACGATTTCGCAGTTCTTGTTCCTTTGTTTACGGAGTTACAACCCATGAAACTCTGATGCACAATTCTACGTGTGAATCTGACGGCCCTCGTGGCTCGGATCGATGATTCTACCCCTCCCAAGCTTTGAATCTCTCGACACTCACATCGTAACTACCCTACTCCTCTATGAGATCTGACGGCTCACAGGATGTCGTGAATCCTCCTTGGAGAATTTCGATCGTCCGTTCCTCCTGATGAAATCTAAGAAATGACCAAGTGTTCCTCCATGGAACGCATCCTCCTGCACGCAAACTTGCAACGCATGTTCTTGTTTCTCCTCGACACGAATTTCTTGTGCAACCCCTCAATAGGTTTGAAGGTCTTATCCCTCCTAAGCTTTTCCAAAACTCTGCACCCTTTGAAGACTTCTAATTCCTCCAACCTCGATTTTTCAAAGAACTCTTTCACGCACTCCTTGCGGCAGCTTTCAAACACTCCAAGTGTTCGAACTTCCTCTGACTCTGTGCACACCTGCAACAGTAGTCTCTCAACGCTTTACTCAGGCTCGCAACCCTGAGATCTTTACTCAGCCTGCGCACTCCTTGCACGGCTCCTCTGCCTGTCTGCACTTCTGGGTAAATGAGGACAAAAGTTAAACTATCTGAGCCTTCTGTCAACGCACTCCTTGTGGACACTTCGACTGCACTCCTTGTAGGAATCCTCGCTCAGACAGAGAAACAATTGAAACTCATTCCCTCTTCCTTCCTAACTTCTTTTTAGAACATGAAATCATATACACAGCATATCAAAGCAAATGTATAACAGGAAGCAAACGTTCATGAGCATATCAATTAACACACATACACAGAGAGTAACACAAAACCATGAGTTTGAATCAATTTCCTTCTATTAATTCAAGATCTGTACATGGGTTTTCTTCTACAGCTCTCTTCTTCTCTTCTATGCTCTAATCTTCTTCCATACACACTACTGTTACAATACACAATGAGGGTGTCTATATCCGTTTTCCCTCTTTCTTTCTAAAACTGTCTAATCTAAGAATTAAAGTCTATCTACCTGCATTAACTACTATAAATGCCTCCTATCTACTTCAGACGAGAGCGGGACGCTCAAGGTCTGATTACATTATACAAGGCGCTCCTTCTTTAATGACTTCATTAATGTTTGGCACATAAACTTCAAGGGATATTTCAAAATTTTCGGCTGGGCTTGCCCAAGTGTCTTTTGTCTTCTACGCTAGCTCGCTTGACGTGGGTGATGCTCCTGCATCATACTCCTTCGCTTGAAAATTTTCATGGGCTCCTGTCCATGAGCTCACACACGGTATGTCCATGCTTTTGGATCTCTGCTTCGGTCTCCCAACTGGCATCTTCCACTGGATGGTCCTTCCACTTGACCAAATACTCCAAGTATTCTTTCCTTCTGGTCTTCTTGCTGACTTTCTTGTCCAGTATGCACTCCATCTGCGGTTTTTCTGCAATTGGCATCTGCTTCTGCCACTGAACTTCTGGCTGCTCATCTTCTGCTCCTTCTTCCTCAGGTTTATATGGGTATAAATCTAAGACATTGAATATCATAGAGATTCCAATCCCATCGGGTAATTCAATCTCATAAGCATTCTCTCCAATTTTCTTCAAGACCTTACATGGTCCGATTTTCTTCATTTTCAATTTATTGTATGTTCCTCTCGGGAACATTTCTTTCCTCAAATGTGCCAGAATTAAGTCACCAACCTCAAATTGAAGTTATCTTCTGTGCTGATCTGCTCTGCGCTTATACTCCTGACTTGAATTCTGTAATCGAGTCTTCACCTGGCTGTGAAGTTCCTTCATCGCCTCTGCGAACTCTTCTGCACTAGCGCTCCTAGTTGCAGTCTATTTCGAATCCCTCAATTCAGAAACTCCTCTCGGCTGCATGCCATAAAAAATCTGAAATGGAATCTGGCATGTGCTCCTGTTCACTGATTCATTATATTCGAACTCTGCCTGTGGTAATATGCTATACCACTGGCTGTGGTGCTCCGTCACTAGGCTCCTCAGCAAGTCTCCCAGACTTGTGTTGACCACTTCCGTCTGTCCATCGGTCTGAGGATGATAATAAGAACTAAACAACAAGTTAGTCCCCAACTTCTTCCACAACGTCCTCCAGAAATGTCCTATGAACTTTGTATCTCTGTCTGAAACTATACTCCTTGGTAAGCCGTGAAGTCGAATGACTTCTTTGAAAAACAGATTCGCGATGTGAGTCACGTCACTAGTTTTCTRACATGGGATAAAATGTKCCATCTTGGAAAACCTATCCACTACCACAAAGATCGAATCAAATCCTCTTTGCATCCTTGGAAATACCAATATGAAATCCATGATAATTTCATCCCACAGCCTCTCGGGTATGGGAAATGGTTGATAAAAACCCGCATTCTGCTTCCTTCCCTTCGAATGCTGGCAAATTCTGCATCTGTCTACAAAAATCTTGACCTCTGATCACATCCCTGGCCAAAAGTATGACTCACTCAGCTTTGAAAATGTCTTATCATGACCAAAATGTCTGGCCAATCCTCCACTGTGTTTCTCCTTCAGCAGATTCTCCCTCATGGAGCAATTTGGAATACATAGTCGATTGCCTTTGAATAGCAATCCCTCCTGGATCATGTATTTTTCCTACTGGCTTCTATCTCTGAGAACTGGATTCTCAGTTGCTTCATATGCTTCCTTAAAGTCTGGATCATCTGCGTACATGTCCCTAAGATCATCAAAACCTAACGTCTTGACTTTAAACTCCTGCAACAACAAACACTTCCTGCTCAAAGCATCAACAACTTTGTTAGCAGTACTAGAAATGTGTTTTATCACAAAAGTGAAATTATGCATGTATTCTACCCATTTAACATGCCTCTGATTCAACTTTTCCTGTTGAGTCACAAATTGCAATGCATGGTTATCACTATACAGAACAAATTCCTTTGGAATCAAATAATGCCTCCACTTCTTCAATGCTTGCATGATGGCATAGAATTCCTTATCATACGTGGAGTACTTTACTTTCACCTCATTCAACTTCTCACTGAAATATGCAATCGGCTTGTCCTCCTGACTCAAGACTGCCCCTATTGCAAATCCGCTTGCATCACATTTCACCTGGAATGTCTTTTGGAAATCCGGTAACACCAAAATTGGTTGTTCCGTAATCTTCCGTTTCAACAAATTGAAACTCTTCTCAGCCTCTTCTGTCTAGTGAAAAGATTTATGTCTTTTCTTCATTGTATCCATCATCGCTGCACTAATTTCACTGAAATTTTTGATGAATTTCCGGTAGAAACTAGCCAATCCGTGAAAACTTCTTACCTCAAATATGTTCCTCGGTGATGGTCAATTTTTAATTACCTCCACTTATCCAGATCCATCCTCAACTTATCTGCAGATATAACAAACCCCAGATAAATGAGCTCTGTCTTCATGAATGAAGATTTCTTCACGTTTATCAGCAACTTCTCCTGCTGTAGCTTCTTCATCACAATAGCCAAATGCTTCAAATGTTCAGCCACTGATTTACTGAAAAATCAGTATGTCATCCAAATATACAATGACAAATTTTCCGATGAATTCCCTCAGGACTTCATTCATCAACCTCATAAAGGTACTCGGCGCATTTGTCAAGCCAAACGACATGACTAGCCATTCATACAACCCTTCATTTGTCTTGAATGTTGTCTTCCATTCATCACCTTCTCTCATGCGAATCTGGCGATATCCTCTTTTCAAATCAATCTTCGAAAAATATTTTGCTCCGCTCAAGAAATCCATCAAATCATCCATCCTCGGTAATGGAAACCTGTACCTGATGGTTATTTTGTTAATCGCCTTTGAATCAGTGCACATCCTCCAGCCTCCGTCTTTCTTCGGACTGAGTACTGTTGGAATAGCACACGGACTCAATCTTTCTCTGACCAAACCTTTGTCCAACAGCTCTTGGACTTTCCTTTTAAATTCTTCATTCTCCTACGGTGTCAATCTGTACGTGGCTTTATTTGGAAAACTGGCTCCTGGTATGAGGTCAATATGATGACTCAAACTCCTCATCGGTGGCAACGAACGAGATAGTTCGTCCACTACTATGTCAACGAACTCTCCCAGCAGTTCCTGAATTTGTTCTGGCAATTCGTCTACTCTCGTGCTAGTCAAAACAATCCTCAGTTTCCTGACCACAATGAATTGCGGTTCTTCTTTCTTCTTCACCTCCGTAAGAAGTTCCTTCCCACTCATGAGAAGTACAATGTTTCTTGCTTTTGGTTTTACTTCCTTATTCTTAATTGGAAGCAACATATTAGTTCTCCCATTATTCTCTAAAGTATATGTATTCATCTTCCCATCATGAATCACATTTCTATCATATTGCCATGGTCTACCTAGCAATAAATGACAAACATCCATAGGAATAACATCACACAAGATTTTATCATTATATCCACCTATCTTGAATTCAACTAAACATTGTTTGGTGACATTTACCTAATGTCCCTTCTGCAGCCACGAAACTCTGTATGGGCTTGGATGTTCAGTCATCTCCAGCTTCAGCTTCTCTACCATCTCAGTCGAAACAAGATTATCAGTGCTTCCACTGTCTACGATAACCTTGCACACCCTGTCCTTGGTCTTGCAAGCAGTCCGAAAAAGTCTATTTCTTTGGGCTGAGCTCTCCACCTCCTTCTCTGGTGTTAAGAGAACTTTACGCATCATTAGTGACCTTCCGCCTTCAGCATCTTCTGCCTCAACATCTCACCTCTATGCCTCGGTGATATGAGTTTCTCCTCCATCTTTCTTTTTATATGGACACTCATAAGACTTGTGCCCGTTCTTTCCACACATGAAGCATGTTATTACTCCACCTCTGCCTCTTCCTCTACCTTTGGTATGAGGAAACATGTTATTATCAGCATATCCTCTACTCTGCTCAGTATGCTGCCCTCTCTGCTCAGCATGCTACCCTCTCTGCTCAGCATGTTTCCCTCGCTGTGAACTTCCACCTCTCTCGGTTCTAGTCTAAGGTTTCTTCCAGTCGTCCTTGGGCTTCTGGTATTTATCTTGGGAAACCAATTTTCCTTTGGGATGAATTCTGCCTCGGCCTCTCTGACCTTGCTTACGGCTCAGCTTCTCTTCAGCTTTCAAAGCCATTTGATAAGCATCCTCTACCATTCGGATGGTTACCATGCTCATCTCATCCTGAATATCATATCTCAGGCCATTCATATATCTGGATACCTTCTCATCATCGCTTTCACGATGACCTGCCCTGATGTTCAGTCTATAGAATTCCTCCATGTATTCTTTCACTGTCATTAGCTTCTGTCTCAGTTTCTACATCCTCTTGAACAGAGTAATTTGATAGTCTCTCGGGATGAATTTTTCCTTCATCTTCGCAATCATCCTGTCCCAGCTTTTGATCTTTTGCTTTCCCTTGCAGCGTCTGTCAGCTTGTAGCTCATCCCACCACAATGCTGCGTGTCCCTTTAACCTCATGACAACATGTCTGACCTTCTTGTCCTCTTCGACATATTCATAGTCGAAGTATGTATTCAGAGCTCTAATAAAATCTAGAAGCTCCTCTTCATCCAGATTTCCCTCATAAAATGGAATGTCCATTTTTGCCTTTGCACCCATCCGTGCAATAACTTTGATTAATCGTTCATTTGCTGCATCCTCGGTTGCAACTTCTTCTTCTTGTTCAACTTCAAATTCTCTTTTGGAATCACTAAGATCCTCTGCACTGGCTGTGCGTCTTTGTGCTGTCTCCATATCTTCAAGTCTGGCTCGTAGATCACGTATCTGTCTCTCCATAGCTGGATCTGCCATCTGCCTGCCCCTTCTTATCGGGTTTTCCCTATCCTCTAGATCAGGTGATTGCCTATCTCTCCTTGGCGGCATGGATAATTCTCTTTCTCTGCTACAGAAAGAAATTAATCTTTCTGGTGCTCTGATATCACTTGATGTGTGTATCAGAGTGCTTCAATTCCTCTTTCTCCTCTTGCCTGAAATATACAGACAAGAATCTGCTCTGATACCACTCTGATGTAGCCGCGCTCTCCAGCACGTCCACTCACAGGATCTTTCTTCCTTCCTCGGCTAGAAGAATTGAAATGTCCTTCTATTTCCCGATCGAGAAATTTCCACCCACAACAACTCTCTCACGGGATCTCCCTTTGTTCTATCAGGAAGTCGGACTTCGTGACTTCACGAGGTCAGTGGCCAAGCGTTGGACTCTCGAATCCCTGAAACCTGATACAAGTCAATGTTGACCCTCTCCTTCACCTTTTTGAGACTTTTCCTATTGCGATCTCGGCACTCATGAGGTTGAACAATTCACTTTCCCGACTTCTGATTATCGATACGCCGAAACTTCGACGCACGTGTGAGTTCTGACTTTCAACGCTACCTTCACTCCATCGACATTTCAGAATTCATGGTATAGGAATCCTGATGCAATTGTTTCGGGACTTTCCTTTCCCCGAATTCCAAAACAATATGCCACCTATCCTCCGTTGACCCTTCCGTGGCCCACAAGCTCCTGTGCCTTTTCGGGAAATCATGTTTCGCGATTTCGCGATTCCTGTTGCAGAGATTTTGGGATTTCACTCCTCGAAACTCTGAAATGGAAACCACCTGTCCACTCTTCGACTCCTGTGGTCCCACTCTATTCTTGCACCCGTCGGAAGATCGCGTTTTGTGATTTCGCGGTTCTTGTTCTTTTGTTTATGGAGTTACAACCCACAAAATTCCGATGCACGATTCTACGTGTGAATCTGATGGCCCTCATGGCTCAGATCGACGGTTCTACCCCTCCTGAGCTTTGAATCTCTCGACACTCACGTCGTAACTACCCTACTCCTCTGTGAGATATGACGGCTCACAAGATGTCGTGAATCCTCCTCGGAGAATTTCGATCGTCCGTTCCTCCTGATGAAATCTAAGAAGTGACCAAGTGTTCCTCCGTGGAACTCATCCTCCTGCACGCAAACTTGCAACGCCTGTTCTTGTTTCTCCTTGGCATGAATTTCTTATGCAACCCCTCAATAGGTTTGAAGGTCTTATCCCTCTTGAGATTTTCCACAACTCTACGCCCTTTGAAGACTTCTAATTCCTCCAACCTTGAGTTTTCAAAGAACTCTTGCACACACTCCTTGCGGCATCTTTCAAACACTCCAAGTGTTCGAACTTCCTCTGATTATGTGCACACCTACAAAAGTAGTCTCTCAATGCTTTACTCAGGTTCGCAACCCTGAGACCTTTACCCAGCCTGCGCACTCCTTGCATGGCTCCTCTGCCTGTTTGCACTTCTGGGTAAATGAGGACAAAAGTTAAACTATCTGAGCCTTCTGTCAACGCACTCCTTCCAGACACTTCGACTGCACTCCTTGCAGGAATCCTCGATCAGATAGAGAAACAATTGAAACTCATTCCCTCTTCCTTCCTAACTTCTGTTTAGAACATGAAATCATATACACATCATATCAAAGCAAATGTATAACAGGAAGCAAACGTTCATTAGCATATCAATTAACACACATACACAGAGAGTAATACAAAACCATGAGTCTGAATCAATTTCCTTCTATTAATTCAAGATCTATACATGGGTGTTCTTATACAGCTCTCTGCTTCTCTTCTATGCTCTAATATTCTTCCATACACACTACTGTTACAATACACAATGAGGGTGTCTATATTCGTTTTCCCTCTTTCTTTCTAAAACTGTCTAATCTAAGAATTAAAGTCTATCTACCTGCATTAACTACTATAAATGCCTCCTATCTACTTCAGATGAGAGCGGGACGCTCAAGGTCTGATTACATTATACAAGGCGCTCCTTCTTTAATGACTTCATTAATTTTCGGCGCATCAACTTCAAGGGATATTTCAAAAATTTCGCCTGGGCTTGCCTAGCTGTCTTTTGTATTTTGCGCTGGCTCGCTTGATGTGGGCAATGCTCCTACATCACAGAGCTTCTCTGTGCTAGCTCCTTCCTCTATATGACCATGGCCATGACCAAGTACTTATGCTTAAAGTGATTTTTGTGAATTCGCGTTTCGTGAATCTGGAGATGAGGCATCTCGACTCTCCAAGTCGCGATCTCTGAAACTCTGAAATGGAGCTTATCTGGACTGACTCCTTCCCTTCTCGTGACCAAGGGCTACGACCATAGCCTTATGCATAAGGCACTTTCGTGATTTTTCATTTCGTGAATTTCAATACTATGCTCTGTTGACCCCAAGTCAGTGAAATTTCAATCGCTTGCCACATGTCCTATGAATCGATGGTCCAGATATGATCTTGATTCAACAGCTGCGATTTAATCATGATTTCGCATATCATGATTTTTGCACTCTTCTTGCATTGATTTCTTTACCTCTCCATGTCGCGATTCGCGAAACTTCGATAGGAGTTAGAGCAATGGTCCAGATCTGATCTTGATTCAATGGCTACGATTGAATCGCGATTTCACATATCACGATTTTGGTACTCTTGTTGCATTGAGTTCTTTCCTCTCCAAGTCACGATCCCTGAAACCCCGAAATGACATGGGATCAACGGTCCAGGTTCAATATTGATTCAACGGCTGCGATTAAGTCACGATTTCGCATTTCGCGATTTCGAGGGGTTAGGGAACCCCATTCCTTTGACTCTCCAGTCAGTGAAACGCTGATCTGTGTCCATGTGTCCTGCCTGAAGATGAACAGTCCTCCTTCTTTTGGGATTTTGTGAGCTCTCTCCTCCTTGCACTTTAAAGAGCGTACAGGTTATCCTCGATCCAATGGTGGTTGGGCCTTGCGCTCAGATCTAATGCCCGAGATCTATCCTCCTTACTTGGAAGAATTTCTAAGTGTCAAAGGCATCAACCTTTGATCCACCTATGATCCTAAGTACACTATCTCTCTTGATCTTTAGCCATGAGTTAACCTCATCCCTGGTGTGCACCTGCACGCACTGCATTCGACTCTACGCTAATTCCTCCTGAGCTTACTTTGTCCTTTTTTTGCCTTTGCTGCATACTACGATCTTGCCATCAATGACAAGAGCATACTTCCTGTTAAACATTTGCCAACAATTCTTCCTTTCTATATCTCACTTCTTATATAAATCGTCAAATTCATTCCCACATAATTCTCCATCATTATCTGTCCTCAACACCTTTATTTTCTTCTCCGTCTGATTTTCTACTAGAGCCTTAAACTCTTTAAATTTATCAACTACCTCAAATTTATTCCTAAGAAAATAAATCCATGTGTTCCTTGAGAAATCATCTATGAATAAAACATAATACACATATTAACCTAGTGATGGAATAGGAATAGGTCCGAACACATCACTATGTATCAACTCCAAGATCCCCTTTGCTCTTGTAGAACTAGATGGGAATCTTACTCGATTCTATTTACCATATGCAATGTTCACTTAAATCAAAATCCAAGGTGAAAATAGATATAAATTCAACCATACCTTTACTATGTAGTGTTCGAAGGCCATTTTCTCCAATATTTTCCAATCTTTGATGCCACGACATGGTCTTCTTTCCAGGGACATTATGGATCATATATTTTTTATTTATCTTCTTAGGGAAAATACAATTATTACACCCATTAGTATAAGTTCTTCAAAATAACTTGTACAAATTTCCACACTAAACTCCCCTCATCAACACCATTTCTCCTCGTACCATATTGCAAGTTCCCTTTTCCAATAAAATATCTACACTTGCATCATCCAACTTACTTACATATATTAGGCTCTTGGCTAGATCTGGATTGTGTATAACTCTGGGGATATTTTTAATCCTTCCATATTTAAACAACAACTTAACCCTTACACGTCCCATGTTTTTTGTTGTCAAGTCATCTCCTAGGAATACATCAACACCATCATACTTTTCATATTCACTAAACCACTCCCTATGAGGATTCATATGAAATGATGCACCTTCTTCAATAAACCATATATCATGAACTGCATGTGTACATTTAGATTCCAGGTAAATATCACCTGCTTATTCTACGAAGGTTTTCTCCTTTTTGGAAGAGGTATCATCAAATCCCTTTTCTTTATCAACTTTCTTAAACCTGCAATCTTTCTTATAAATCCCATGTTTACCACATTTCTAAAATTTCCTCAAAGATTTTCCTTGGGATTCAGACCTACCTTTAGATTTAGATACCCCCACTGAAGACTTATTTGTTTCCCTATCTTTGGGATGGCCTCTTATAAATAAATCATTTGTGCTATGAATCTCCATGTTTTTATGCCTCCTATCTTCTGATAAAAAGGATGAAACCGCATCCTCATACTTCAATGCAGATTGAGCGGTACTACCAATTGCTACAACTAGATTATCCTAGGAGTCTAGAAAAGAACATAATAAAGTAATACACTTATATTCTTTTGTAGTTGTAATATTAACAAATCCAAGTTGACTTACCAGAGTATTGAAGGAATTCAAATGATCTGTCACATAATATCCATCTTCCATCCTAAGATGATACAACTTATTTTGAAGAACAACTTGCTTACCAAGGACTTTGAATGATACAAAATCCCCAACTTTTCCCATAGTTCCTTTGTTGTAGATTCTCTCGACACATTCAACATCACTAAATCATCCAGGTAGAGTCAAATAGTACTCCTTTCTCTTCTATCCATCTTCTCCTAATCTTCTTTCGACATACCAATAGATTGAGTACTATTAGTTTGTGTACTAGTAGATTTTTTACTATTAGCTTGTGTAATGATAGTTTGTGTACCAGTAGGTTGTGTATGAGTAGGTAACATATTAGGATTCACAAGGATCCATTGTTCTTTGTCTACAAGAAGGTCCTCCATCTTAATATTCCATCACTCAAATTTTTTTCCATTGAACTTCTCAATCTTGATTCTAGAACTACTTGTCGTTATATTTCAACACATGAATCACCACTGCAAATCTCCCACTGAACCCAGGTTTACCACAAACCCAAGATAAACTTGATCTATCAAGATCAAGCCAAACCCTTAGAAACAAAGGAATCCCTTGAAGCCAAAATTTTTCTTTGATACCACATGTAATTTTTAAATCTGTGAAGTAAAACAATGCATACATATTCTTAAGAAAAACATAAAGTAATCAATGGCTCATAGATATAGTACACAAAGATTTACAATGGAAACCCTTAACCGGGAGAAAACCAACCTTCATTGGTGTTTCACCTCTCAACTCTTAATTGTGTTATTTTCATCATTCTCTATACAATATATACAAAATTTTAGGTGTTCCAAAGCCACCAAAACCCTAATCCATTAATCTAGGTTTAATTTAGAAAACCGCTAAAAATAGTGTAAAACAATAAAATAGAAAAAAAAAACAATTTTTTTTTAGGTGTTGTCTTGAACCTTGTCAGCTCTGGGCTATTGCTAGGATCCAAAATCTCCATTTAAACAGAGGGGGCCACTCCTGGCCCATCTTAGGAACACCCTAGGAAATCTCTCGATGCACATGACACAAAGAGCACTACTAGGGAGGTATCATCAAACATAGTGATCAAATCTCACCCCCCCCCCACACACACACATGCAATGAATATAAAACCTACCCAACATGGAGAGTCAAAGCACAGATGATTTATTTTTAAGAGGTCATCCAAAATATAGGGATACAAATAAGTCTTCGAGGGGGAGATCTAAATATAAAGGTAGGTATAGATCTCGAGGAAAATATTTGAGGAAATGATGGAAATGTGGTATCAGAGAACGTTTTTGGCTTTAGTGGGACACCTTTGTTGTTGATGGTTTGGATTGGTCTTGATAGATCAAGTTTATCCTGGGTCTCTTTAGCCACCTCATTCAATTGCACCTTATTGGCCTGGAGGCATTCTGCACTTGATATTGGTTGATTGAATCCATCTGATACTCTGTAAAAAATCCCTCCTTTCAATGTACTTACACATCTTTCTCAGTAAAGGAGGGAATTCTCACTTGTTTCCTTTAGGAAAGGAGTGAGCACCTTCCAATGTCAATAAAAAAATACAAAAACATGAAAATTATGTGCTCTCGAGCATAGTTTATGGGAAAATTAGTTCCATAACATCCTAATTCTCATGAGAAATAGTCTTTACCATCTTGACATGGTATAATTCATACCTCAATGAGGGGGAATTTACACACCAAACCCTGTGATACCAAAGTTATCATCTAGTCCAGATCAATGAGAGAATTTCATCCCCATGGTTTTATGACTAGAATATACTTGAGCATTCTCATTCCTAGTTTATTCCATCTCTCATTTCCTAAGATACAGGCCTAATACACCCTTGTCTTCCTCTTCTTTACAAAGAACAAAACATCAAAGTTCAAGAAGTCTTAAGTGGCCTGAGGTAGGAGGAATTCAAACAATTGTTACAGGAAGTGCTAGTGGTGAAAGTCAGGTATAACATATTGTACTTCTATTATTCTTAATAAAAGTGGGGATATATCTTCTTTCCCTCCCCTATATATCATGCATTTTCGTTCTTATTTTCATTGTTAAGTTTCTAGTGTTGGTACTAACACACTTGATTGTAGTTAGTTAGTTGGTTATTTCATAATTCAATTATTTTTGTTATTTTGGCTTGAGGAAGGTTTTTTGTTTTGTGTATGTAGGTTACAAATCTAGAAGAAGGAGAAAGAGGATTGGAATGAGGATAGTTCATTCATCTCGTCTCCAACTATTAGTAATCCAAGTCATATAACTACCTTGGTAGTTATTTCTAAATTGTTTTAGGTCAATCTAGGAAAAGATAGTGCATTGTCTTCTATTCCTATATGTTTTGATTTCACCCTAGTCATAGGATAGAACATTTTTATTCATAACAAACATGGAGCAACATAAAGGATTATAATTTTCTTTAGGTAAGAGATTTTTAAGAAAAAATGAAAAATGAAACTTGAAGGCCATATCACTCATGGTTTTATAATTTAAATAAAATAATAAAGAGATATATCATTAGAAAATAATACAGAGATATAACATAAAAGGGGAAAATTAACAAAATTACATTATTGAAAGTTAAAAAATTTAACAAAATTTCATTGTTGAAAGGGAAACTTTTTAGAGAAAGTTTTGTGATGGGGAATATTAAATCCCAAAATGTTAAAAAAAATAGTTTGACACACTAATGGGAATATGGGGAGGAAGACCAAGCGAAAAGGTTTCAGGATCAAGTGGATCTAGCAATAAGGGATTGGAAGTGGATATGATTGGAAAGGTTGGGTATCTTATCATTAGTTTGTGCCTCCATTAGAGGCTCTATTTTTTTCCTTGAAATCAATTGGTGTTGACTAGATATTAATTTGCATGCTTTTTATTTAGTTCTCCAACGTTTCCCAAAATATTTTATTAATTTTTTTTCTTTTCAAAATTATTTTTTTATGAATTTTAAAAATCTATATTTGGATTTTCTATTCGCCTAAAACATATTGATGGGATTAAATACAATTGGTGGAGGGAAATATATTTTATACAATTTTAAAACTATTAAAACTGATTCAAAAAATACATAAAATGGAATTAAACTATTTGTTGAAATGATGGGCTGAAATTATCATTGTTCTCTCACCCTCACACATCTCTTTGTACATTGATAGCACTGACCTGACTACATTTAATGCATGCTCTAAACAATTATCCCATCACTACAGTCGATGGATTGTGGTGGCCATATACTTTTCCATCTAACTAGATGCAAATTCCACTTACAACCTTCAAATCATGAAAAGGAGGGTGTGCTCACTTGTTTCCTTTAGGAAAGGAGCGAGCACCTTCCAATGTCAATAAAAAAATACAAAAACATGAAAATTATGTGCTCTCGAGCATAGTTTATGGGAAAATTGGTTCCATAACATCCTAATTCCCATTATAAATGGTCTTTACCATCTTGATATGGTATAATTAATACCTGAATGAGGGGGAATTTACACACCAAACCTTGTGATACCAAAGTTATCATCTAGTCCAGATCAATGAGAGAATTTTGTCCCCATGGTTTTATGACTATAATATTCTTGAGAATTCCCATTCCTATTTTATTCCATATCTCATTTCCTGAGATAGAGGCCTAAGACACCCTTGTCTTCCTCTTATTTACATAGACTAGAACATCAAAGGTAAAGAAGTCTTAAGTGGCTCGAGGTAGGAGGAATTCAGACAATTGTTACGGGAAATGTTAGTGGTGGAAGTCATGTATAACATATTGTACTGCTATTATTCTTAATAAAAGTGGGGATATCTCTTCTTTCTCTCCCCTAGATATCGTTCATTTTCATTCTTATGTTATAGGAAAATTCCCCTGCGGATGGGTGAATATCCTCTTGGATTATATACCCCTACTACCAATCCAGAAAGATGCAAATGGAAACTAACATCCCTTTAAATGTTGTTAATCTAATCAAATAAAAGAGAGGAAGAAAGTATGATGTCCCTTTTTTTGAAGCTTGTCCTCTCTTAATCCAATATGAACTTGATCTCCAGGCTCCTTAGAATGACACGATATCTGCAACTCAATGGAAAATGAAGAAAACAAAGACTCCCTACTCTATCAAGATTAGTATAAACTAAATTTATTCGTAGTAGACAATTATATGCAATAATACACAAAATTGAAGGAAATAGGCCAAGCATATATTAATGAGAACATTAAAAGGTACTTGCAATCTGTAGATGAAGTTGCAACAACCTCTCCAAGTCCTCCTTGTCCAACCCCTTGCTCGAAATATCCACGATCAAAATGGAAATACTTTTGTTGATTATTCTCCTCCTTTTCACCATGATAATGCATCTCTTTATAGGCTTTGAGAGGCTCAATCACCTTGGTTATATTTGGGATAAGTTGAGGATATGGTTCCATCAGTTGTGGAATCTCCCCTAGATGCAACCTAAATCTTTTATTCAAGCCAAACCAACTTGAATCATTTCTATTCGTCCTTAGAGAAAAGGGGGATTTCTTCTGATGATTCTCTCAACCAATCGATGCTCCCTTAATACAGGAAATAAAGCGCTAGAACGCTCCCTGCTAGATGGAAAAACATTGCTAATGCTCCCTGAATATGAGAAGGGGAGCATTGATTCTCCAAAAGTTCGTTAAGATGACCAATTCTCAAGGAAAAACATTTTTTTTAGTTTGTCAAATGATGTGGTTTCTCCTTCCAACATGTTCTATAGGATGTATCAAGTGTTTTCATGGTTTCATTCACAATGTGACATATGCAGAACGAAAACGGGACATTTACGACACTTGTGAAAAAAGTGCGACACTTGCGACAATGAGAATGTGACATTATCGAAGTGAGGAATTTTAATGTGTAATAGATTTTCCCCAAAGAGTGAAGTCAGAAGATGAAAGTTGATGACTGAAATGATTTTTAGATTTTTTGAAGAAAGGGTCTGGAGTGGGAGGACCTAGTAGAAGCTGCAAACAATGATCAAACAAATGTTATCATGTGTTTCAAACCCAAGAAAAACATACCTATGCTTGGGTAACAAAAACCTTAAGGTATGGTCGCCAATAAATACACAGTAGATCCATAATGATATCGACTAAGGGTATAGCCACCAAAGATACAATGTGGATCCATACCTCCATGACATGAACTGATCGTAGCCACGAGAAATACATAGTGAATCTACGAGATGATAAAACATAACCATGGACCAATACAATGTGGATCTATGTGACATTCTATATATCAACATGCTCAAATGATCTCCTTCGCATCCTAGGAAAAGAAGATAAAAAAGTGAATTCTCAACCCAGGGTATTCATCCCAATCCTGATGTGGTACAAATATAGCCATGTGAATAGATGTTTTGATGTCGAACGTGGTAGAAACCACTTGATTCCTGATCATTCAAGTAAACCGTTAACAAGTGCGAGGGAAGTCACTAATGATGTCAATGAATCCCAAGGTACCCTAGTACAATCCAACGAATGTGAATAAATGATTTGAAGTCGAACATTCATGGAATCATCCGATCAGAGGTCAATGATGTAAACCTACTATCGGATGCAAGGAGGCCTTCCATTGAGGCATGCAGGTCCCAATGTACTAACTAGTTTCTAATTCTTATTCCTAGATGATGTGTTGAAGTTGACATGAAAAGACTCGTTGAAGGAGGGCCTTGATTTATCCCCCATCATCGACATGAAACTAACATAGGAAAGAGATGTAAGAAGGTGAATTGAATGAGTTATGGATTGTCATGGGTATTGAAATTGGAAATTTGTGATGGTTGACTCTCGAGGTGGATACTTCCCTTGAACATTGAGGCACAACATAAGACTTGGCAGCATAAATGTAACATCGACCAAAATATAATGCAGGGGAAGTTGTGACATTCGTCGGATGACCCAAAGGAATGGAAATACTCGTAGGATTGGTTCAATGTAGAGGTTTATTGAATTATCCAAGTGCAAGTAAAAACTAGTGTCGTGTTCAAGGGAGACTGCAAGATTTATTTGTAACAATTCTAAAAGAAAAATCGACCTACTTCCTTCAATTTTCCCCCATCCAGATAGATGAGTACCTCTTTTTATTTTAACAAAATCTAGGAGGATAAAACATGCTCGATATAACTCACCTTTGGTAAGTCCCTCTTCCTTTGTTTAACGAACTGGAAGAAGTGAGGTTTCGGTCCTGTATGGG
>JASDQU010012283.1:132873-149965 GCA_032191745.1 Picea mariana
TGATAAAATATGTAAGGGACTTGACACTTCGGTCAATTCTATTCACCATCACCAAATTGGCAGGTAGTACTAGTGCTCATTTGGCCTCAAACTCACAGATGTCATATTCTTTATAGTTTTTAGAGCCCAGGTTGTTTAACTGGAGTGGAGGGTTCCTTCAAAATGTCAAGGAACAAATATCGAAGTGTAGGATGGGTAGACAAAACCAATTTGGAGATGGTTCTTTTCTATTTTCGTTCTTCTTAGAGAAAGTTCCTCATATGTAGCCATAGGTTACATTGATAACGTGTCCTATGATTGAGCCTCGTATGGAGAGGTGGATGAGTCTATCCCCTAGATTGGGGAATGATCCTTCATCATTCATATTTCCAACTGACTTCTTTTCATGGTGGAGGAGAGAGTTATTCGTTATCAAGGAATTCCCTTATGCTGGAGTGGACTTCCGAGTTAGGGTAGACTTCATGCTCCCCAAGGGCATCAAGTGGGATGCATTAGGTATAAAACTAAACCTTTCCACATATTTTTGTTTTTGTATTTTATATTGTTTTTTATTTGTACAATGAGGGATCTAAAAATATTTTTTTTCATTGTGCACACAAAGGCACATCACATATGACGAAGATTTCGGCACTGGGGCATCATGGAGATGCATAAGTAGTAGTTGAGAATGAGGTTGCAGTGGGAGGAATTCTATAGGTAGAGAGGAACCTCTGAGGTTTGACCATAGGTTTCCCACCTCTCAGGAGGCAATATGTACCTCTCCTTTTGCAACGATACAAAGTTGGGGTTCCCGAGAGTCTTAACCATTTGCTTCGTTGAGTTTCCCAGGAATTAGTGTGTTATACAGAGCACAATGCAATACATGAGGATGATTAGGATCCTCAGTTGATTTTGTAGTCTTTTATGATGATGTGATGGGCATTAAGGCCCAAATGTTTTTTCCCTGTTATGTACCTTTTGATGATGTATTTTAAGACAAACTTTTGCTATTACGCATCTATATGTATATATGCGTTTTTTGGTGCATATCGATGTTGAATTTTGTCTTATGTGATGTTTTTTGTGTACATTTGATTCATGTTTTGTTTTTCAAAAATGTTTAATCTATGCACAAGATACCGATCCAATATGTAATTGGATAAAGAATCTAACAATGTATTGAGTTCTCTTGGTATGTTTCTGTGTTGGAGAAATTCAAACGAACTCTCAAGACGACAAACTCTTAGGTGGAGACATATTAAGATGAGATTGCTAACGGTGTAAAATCAATTAAGCTGACAGACCATGAGTTGAGAGTCTAGGTTAATAATCAAATGAGTTAACCTAGAGAGGAAGCTTCAGTGAAGATTTCGATGATGACATGATATTTTTCCATGTTATTTGTTACCGATCTGAGGCAAATTCCTCCTGAACTAGCCAACTCACCAGAGTGGTAGATGACCCAAGTTGTAGAAGAAATTCTCTGGGTGTGTCGACTAGTGCCATCTGCAAACCTAACAAAGATGGGAAAGAGAGATGTCATCTGTGCATGCAATCACAAGATACAGTGTAAGAAGCTAAGAAAAAACTTGTGCATGCAAGAGAAAAGACACACCAAATCAAAAGTATATAGTACAATATTGTGCAAAGAACACATGCCAGATTTTCTATGCATAGTACTTCTTGAGGTAAATCCCATTTCTGGGTTCACCGAGAGATATTCCATCATAGTCGACCAACTCATAGACACCTCTATGTAATACACGTTTTATGATATAAGGTCTATGCCATAGAGGTTATAGCTTTCCTGTCCCAAGCTTATCTTGAGCTTGGTCATGTTGGCACAAGATTGATCAGACTAGGGTCCTTCTCAGGTTACCAACAAAAGGTACCGAGTAGTCTAAGGTGTTGGCATTTTAATCTCCTCTGAAGATAAGAAGTCTCACCCGAAGCACTGCTGAGACAAAGGGATAGGGAAGGGCAAGGAAAATATTTAGGAGGATTCACAGAACCTTCAAGATTCATCCTGAGCTTCCATAAGACATCTAAGTACAGAATAGATCTGAACTCATATGTGCAAAAACTGAAGCTACTTATGCTGCAGAAAATCATTCAAATACGGGGACATCATGTGGAATTTATGAGCCATAAAGAAGAATTGTAAAGATACAATGCATAAGGATAAACATAGAAATACACAACATATTTTGAAATTTTGGATCCTTCTTCATATATTATCTTCAGGTCTGTCTCAATTACAATTTCATAGATACACAATAGCTCTCTCTTACCAACTCCTAGCTCTGGATGCATGTCGCAGAACTATAACTCCCAAAATGGTGTACAAATTACATTACAGACTCAAAATCTGACTTCCCAGTAGTAGACAATAACTATGACCAAACCTTACACTTGAGATACTAATAAAATCCAACCAAAATCAACCAACTAACAACCAAAATCAACAATCATTTTACAATTATATTCATCCCTATATATAATCTAAGTCATGTCTTCTGGCTTTGGATTGCACGCTTTCTTGTTCTATTACAACCTCTTTTTCTTTGTTGGCATTATGCTATCCTTTTCGCAAATGATTTTTGTTGCTTCTCTTTGCTTTGTTGTCCAGCTTCTTTTGTAGCTTGTGCAAATTGTACTAGGCCAAAACTGGGAGTATAGTCCTTCTTTCACAACTCCTTATCCAAAAACGAAGGGCCGAACAGGCTCCGACCAAAAACCTTGACTCACCCTCAAGTCAAGTACTCAACTCTTTTGCAACTTCCAGGAGCAACTGTTTTTTTCCCTTGTCCTCCTTTTCCTCTTTCTTTTTCTCTTATGCTTTCTCTTTCTCTTATTTTTCCTCTTCAAATGAAGGGCCCAACTATGGGCCCAAATCCAAGGCTCTCTTCCTCACTTCTTGAAAGCTCCCAACTTTATCTTACCATTTCTTGGCAAGGCGTGAGGCCTTAGCGACGAACCGTTGGGTTGCCTCTATGATACATCTCTTGGGATTGGATGCGACCAATGAGTTCCATTCAGAATCTGTTGTTGCGCTATTAATTAAGCAATTTTGCATCAAAAAACCCTTAAACATAAAAGTAAATGAACTACATGTTGCGGCGCAACACTGCACACGTTGACTTTATTAACCGAATTTACAAAAATTGCATAAAACACAAATCTAACTACTATACATGCTCCTTTGGACTAGAGAAGCAGTCCTTTGAGCTCCATTTTGAGACATATAGGGTTTCAGGTGAGCTCCATTCACCCATACTGGCCGCAACATACCATCCATTTGTGCAAGTCTGACTGCTCCTTAAGGTCGTATATTCACAACTATAAATGGTCCTAACCAATGCATGCATAGCTTGTCAGGATGCTTCTGGTACCAACTGTCATAGAGTAGGACCTTGTCTCCTTGCGCAAATATTTTAGTCTTAATGTACTGTCATGCCAAGATTTTTTCCTTTCCTTCTCAACCGAATGATGGAAGTCTGCTAAAAACCTAGTCTCTTCAAGTTCTTGTAACTCCATGAGTCTCTGCGCAACTGATTCTTCCTCCGACATATGGGTGATATGGGCAACGTACAAACTCGGAGTGATGAATTATGTAGGCATCACAACCTCTTTCCCATAAACTAGCTGAAATGGTGTGTACCTATGGATTTTATTTGTGGTTGTCATGTAAGCCCATAGTACTGTTGGAACTCTATCATCATAATCTTCTCAGTTTTCACAATAGACCTTTGTTAACCCTCTCTCCAGAATCTTGTTGAATGCTTCTACTATTCCATTGGCTTGCAGGTGGTAGGGTTTTCTTTTATGATGTTGGATAAGGAACTCTATTGTAAGTTTTTCTATAGTACTACTAATAAAATGAGCTCCCTGGTCACTGGTTAGACCCCTAGAACATCCAAATCGAGTGATAATATTCTCAAAATTGAACCTAGTAGCAGTATTTGTTGAGCAGTCCTGAACAACTTCTACTTTAGCCCAACGTGTAAGGTAGTCAGTTGTGGTAATGATGTACCTCGCCTTTGAATGCTTAGTTGTGGGGTTGATCGGTCCAATTAAGTCAACCGCCCACTTCTTAAATGCTTTTAGAGCTCGAACTGGTTGAAGTAGTAATTCATCTCATTGTGACAACTTACCTACTCTTTGACAAACATCGCATGATATAGAATATTCCTTTTCATCCTTGAAGAGCGTTTCCCACCATAGTTTGGCTTGGAGAACTTTCTGCACAGTGGCCTTTCCTCCTACACGACCTCTCGCAACTCCATTGTGGCATTCCCACAGTATATCCTGCCTTTCATGATCCAAGACACATCTCCTGAGGATACTATCTAGTCCCAATTTATACAATTGTCCTACAATCAACTGGTAGTCTGCTTCTCTAACAACCATATGGTGTTTCTGGGTTGCGGAATATGTTTCTGGGCAGGCTCTTGTACATAAGAAGATTGCTATGTCTTCTAGGTAATCTGGTATAGCCTCAACCCGAAATAAATATGCATTTGTGTTAACCCCTAAATAGTGGCACATTACCCATTAATTGGGGCATATTACATTAGTAATTTTACTTTTTTTATGTCATCTTGGGCCCATTAGTTGTAATTGTACCTCCTAGTCTCCTATATATACCAAGGAGACATTTTCATTTGGATCATCTTGTATTTGGAAATTTATGTCGGTATAAGGAGGTTTCCCCCTCGAAGAGGATTATCATCTGAATTTATCTCTTTTTCAAGGTGTTGAGTACTTATTCTGAGGTTTTTCTATTATATATTTATATTTGGTTCTTAAAATATGGTTTTAGAGCTCAAGGTCTTGGGGTTCGTTGCTACATATGAGACACCTTGTAATTTTTGCTATAATTGTTTTTCTACGAATTTTCAAAAGGAACCTCTTGGAGGATATTTAGTATACGGATCAAGGTACATTGGGTTCAAATTTCAGCTCCAGAGGCCTTATACTTTCGGAGATACAACCTATGTAAGATAGGGTTCTGGAATCATCCTGAATTGAGTCATCATGGAATTTTCTCTATAAATATTTTTCTGTAATGTTTCAGACTCTGAAATCTGCAGGATATTCACAGAAATTAGTAAAGTATCTGTGATAAAAAAATTCATCTTCTGGGTCATCTTACATTTGTATATACACCCTGTGGAAGATATGGTATATGATTAGTCCTATTGACTAGTCTCAAGCAGGTGTTTCAGGTAAAACAATCATAAATTATTCCTAGAGTATCCAAATTGAGTGAGACCAGTTGCATTGTATAGTGGATAGTCTATAGTATTTTTGGTACAATTTTCAGAATTTTATATCAATTATTTTGTGTGGGGCATGCTATATAAGTGACATATCCTGGAAAGGACAAAAATAAGCAAGTTGTGGGGAAGTTACCATAAATTCCACTTGGCACATCCAATTTTGATCAGACCTCTTGAATTTCATAGAAGAAATATTAGAGAACTACAAAAAATAAAATTTCATACCTAGAAGGGCCGAAATTTTGGAGATACAACAGAAAAAAGATTGTTTAGCAGAACCTCCTCAAAATCAAGGTTTAAAAGTGATACTTTGCCAACATGCCACCAAAAAAGGGGACTTCTACACCAAATAATCCTCTAGACAATCCTACTTGGAATATTTATGAAGGTAAAGAAATGCGTAGGGAAATAAATGATTTACAAAAGAAGACAATGACAAAATATGAACTACAAAGAATGATGGATGGCTTAAAAAGGGAGATCATGGAAGGATTGAAAAATTTCCTAAAAGAGAGGACACCTGAAAGTGAAAATGTATCCCATGAAATTCATGATGAGGACACAAGGAATATGAATCAAGAATGGAGAAACTCAAACTTCGGGTTGAAGACCAACCACGTTCCTAATATCGATATGAGGAAGTTTGATGGCAAGGACCCAATCACATGGATATTTCAAATGAAGCAATTCTTTGATCTACATGATGTGCCACATACACAAAATGTATGAATTGCTTCTTTATATTTATAACCCAATCAATTTGTGTGGTATTGATGGTTGTGTTCTTGCAAATCACTCGTCACTTGGACAATTTTCACAAAAGAAATGATAGCACACTATGAGGATACTAGGAGAAATACCTTCTTTAGCCAAATGATAAATCTCAAGCAAAAGGGTTAAGTTACATAGCACATTGAAAACTTCCAAAGATTGAATATAAAGGTAAAAAATATTCCAGATGATCACTTGATTGATGCATTCATAGGAACTTTAAGGGATAACATTCAACATGAGGTTCACCTTTGGGAACCCAAATCATTGGAGAATGCATTTAGGGTGGCAAGAAATGTTGAAAGTAAAAATATGGCTATGGCTACTAGAAGGACCACTCCTAACATCTATTGAGAGAATAATGATCCTTCTTCTAAAACACCTCAACATAAAAGGTTGACACCTCAACAATTGGAGGAAAGAAAATCAAAAGGTTTATGCTTTAATTGTGACAACAAGTACAGTAAGGGACATAGGTGTGGTGAGAAGAAATTATTCTGCATAGATTGTGAAGAGGAAAAAGAACAAGAACAAGAACAAGAATCATCTCAAGATAAAAACATAGAAGAGATTTCTTCTGAAGAGTTGACTCCCACGATATCGTGTAATGCATTGATTGGACTTAGCACTCCTCAAACCCTCAATATCGAAGGATATATCAAAAAGAAAAAAAGGTAATAGTACTAATTGATTATGGTAGTACTCATAATTTCATTCACTATAAATTAGCCAAAGCTCTCAATTTCTTTGTATATCTAGTGCCATAGTTTCAAGTAATGATTGTAGATGGAGGAACTATCAATTTATCAGGAAAATTCAATAAGATCAATCTTACTATGGGGGAATATGTAATGAATATCCCAATGATTTCTATACCCATGGGTGGTGCTAATGTTGTATAGGGAATCCAATGGTTACAATCATTAACAACAGTGGCTTTTAATTTTCAAGAACTTTTCATGAAATTTTCATTGGAAGGAAAATAAATTGAGTTAAGAGGTATCACAGGGAAACCCAATAAGGTCATAAGCTCTAATGACATGAAAAAATTATTGAAAAAGAGGCATCAAGGTGTAATTGCATAACTATGCTCACTATATGTTCAAACATCTAAGACATCTATTCCCCTAGATCTCCAAGGGATCATTGATAATCATTCCAAAGTATTTGAAGATATTCCCAAAGGTCTTCCACCCACTCAAAATCATGATCATGCTATTCACCTAATTCCTGGGAGTTTTCCTCCTAACATCAGGCCGTACAGATACCCTTATGCCCAGAAGAGTGAAATTGAGCATATGGTTGATGAAATGTTAGAGGTTGGTATTATAAAACCTACCCAAAGTTCTTACTCTGCATCGGTGGTAATGGTGCTCAATAAATATGGCTCATGGCATATGTGTCCAAATTATAGAGAGCTCAAAAAGATCACTATTAAAGATAAGTTTCCAATTTCCGTCATTGATGAATTTTTAGATGAACTACATGGGGCAATCTATTTCACAAATTTGGATCTTTGTTCAGGGTATCATCAGATTAGAATGAAGGAAGAAGATATCCCAAAAAAAACATTCTGAACTCATGGCCATTAGGAATTTTTGGTCATGCCTTTTAGCCTTACAAATGCACCTTACACGTTCCAAGGGTTGATGAATTGCATTTTCAATCCCTTCCTTCAAAAAATTGTGCTAGTATTTTTTGATTATATACTAATCTATAGCAAGTCTTGGGAGGATCATGTGCGACATGTTGACAAAGTGCTACAACTACTAAAGGAGCAACAACTATATGCCAAACCATCCAAATGTTTCTTTGGGGTGAAGGAGGTAGAGTATTTGGGTCATATTGTATCTCATGAAGGTGTCAAGGTAGAGCCTAACAAGATTAAGGCCATGATGGACTGGCCAATTACCAAAACATTGAATAATCTTAGAGGATCTTTGGGTTTGACAGGTTACTACCACAAGTTTGTTCGGCACTATGGAATAATAGAAGCACCTTTAATGGCACTAACTAAGAAGGATGCATTTTCATGGACTCTAGAAGCAAATAAATATTTTGAACAACTTAAAGAGATGATGTCAAAAGCTCCTGTCTTGACCACTCCAGAATTCACAAAAACCTTTATTGTGGAATGTGATGCCTCGGGAAATGGAATTGGTGTTTTCCTAATGCAAGAAGAAAGGCCAATGTCTTTTGAAATTCGAACACTCGAGGGAAGGGACATAAACAAACCCATTTATGAGAAGGAAATGATGGTAATAATACATGCATTGAAGAAATGGCGCCCTTACCTAATAGGTAGGCACTTCAAGGTAAAAATAGATCATGATAGTATTAAATACTTCTTGGAACAAAGTATATATTCAAAAGAAAAACAAAAATGGGTGACCAAGATATTGGGTTATGATTTTGAAATTGTCTATAAAAAAGGGAAGCAAAATGTTGTGGAAAATCCACTCTAAAAAAAGGATGAATATGTTGAGGCCTTTCTCTATGCTATCTCACTCATCCAACCTTATTGGATAATAGAAGCAAGGGATGAATGGAAGAATGACGAAAAGGTGTGGACTCTCATTCAAAGGTTGCAACAAGATTCTAGTGCATCAGATACATTTACATGGAAAAATGATTTACTATGGTACAAAGATCACTTATATTTATGTAAGAACTCCTATCTCAAACAAAAGGTACTATTGGAATTGCACACCTCTCTCGTAGGAGGGCACTCAGGATTTTTGAAAATCTACCATAGGGTCAAGAAGGAATTTTTTTGGGATGGCCTTAAAACTGATGTTCAAAGGTTTGTGGAAGAATGTTTGGTTTGCTAACGAAAAAAGGTGGAAAAAATTAAGACCCCAAGTCTTTCACAACCATTAGCCATCCCAAGTCAGCGCTGGGAGGAGGTTTCCATGGATTTCATCACAGGGTTACCAAACTCTGAAGGAAAGAGTGTCATCATGGTGATTTTTCATAGACTGACCAAGTACACACACTTTTCTATAGTCTTTCATCCCTTGAAAGACAATACAGTTTCCACTGCATTCATGGAGATAGTTCAAAAGCTACATTGAATCCCAAAGATTATTGTAAGTGACAAAGATCCCATCTTCACTGGACGTTTTTGGAAAAAAATATTTTCTTGTTTGGGTACTCAATTGGCTCATATCTCATCCTATCCTCCTCAATCTTATGGACAAACCAAGATAGGGAACGCATGTGTGGAAGGATACCTTTGTTTCTTTGTCTCTGATAAACAAACACAATGGTTCAAATGGTTACCCTTGGCATAATGGTGGTATAGCACTTCATTTCATACTGCAACAAAAATGACACCATTTATGGAACTCTATGGATACCACCCTCCTTCCATCACTTCTTCTCTAAAAGAAAAATCTAAGGTTCAAGTAGTGGAAGATCACATCGAGCATAAACAACAAGTTCTCCAAATCTTAAAGGACAACCTGACCATGGCACATAATCGCATGAAACAACAATAAGTTCAACATCGCAGTGAAAAAAGTTTTGAAGTAGGGGATTGGGTGTTTTTAAGACTACAACCATACAAACAAATGTCCCTCAAGAAAGCCAAGAAGGATAATAAAATATCACCAAAGTACTATGGCCCTTATAATGTGTTGGAAAATATTGGTACTATGGAATACAAATTGGAGTTGTCTGCATCTTCATGAGTACACCCAGTTTTCCATGTTTCATGCTTAAAGAAGGTTATAGGTGACAAGACCCCAGTTCAAACTATATTTCTAGAAATTGATGAGGAAGGAGAAAACATATTGGATCATGAAGCCATCATTGACACAAGAATTCACCAACTGAGGAATAGATCCATTTCATAGTATCTCATTAAATGGAGGAAACTATCGGTTGAAGATTCCACTTGGGAAGACGAGTCTTTTATACCAGAGCATCTAGAGTTACTCAAGCGTTGTGGACAACACTTGTCTCAAGGGGAGGGGCATGTTAAGCCCTAAATAGTGGCACATTACCCCTTAATTGGGGCATATTACATTAGTAATGTTACTCTATTTATGTTGGCTTGGGTCCATTAGTTGTAATTGTACCTCCTAGTATCCTATATATACCAAGGAGACATTTTCATTTGGATCATATTGTATTTGGACATTTATATGGGTATAAGGAGGTTTCCCCCTCGAAGAGGCTTATCATCTGAATTTATCTCTTTTTCAAGGCGTCAAGTACTTATTCTGAGATTTTTCTATGCTATATTGATATTTGGTTCTTAACAATATGGGAGTTGATCATCAACTATTCTACCACTTTCCCCTAACTCTAATCTAAACAGGTGATCAGGTCCTACGTTGCATCTTCCAGGCTTAATGATCACTTCAAAAGAGAATTCCTGAAACAATAGCAACCATCTACAAATTATCCCTTCCAACACAGGTTTGTTAACTAGATATTTCAATGCAGAGTGATCAGTAAAGAACTTAAAATCAAAACCTAAAAAATAATGTCTAAATTTATGCAAAGCATAAATCATGGAAAAAATCTCCCTTTACGTCGTTGTGTAGTTGCGCTCAGCTTGTGACAACTTCCTTCTCACAAAATAGATAGGGTGATCCATGGCTCCATCTCCAGGTTGCAAAATAGATAGGGTCATGAACATAGGCAAAGTTAAGGATTCTATAGTCTACACAGACTCTGATATCCTCTGTGCCTTTCTAACTTTGGATGACTATTGGGCTGACCCATTCTACTTCTTCCACTGCAAAAATAAGTACAGCTTCCCACATCTTGTCTATCTCCTTATTAACCGTCTCTTTTACTCTAGGGTTAAGGCAATATGGTCTATGCTTCATGGGCTTTGATTCTGGTTTTAATTCGATTTTCATTTCTCCCATAACTCCTTTGATCCCCTTTAACTCTGAAAAGGTTTTTGGGAACAAATCCTCATATTCCCACAACAAACTATGTATTTTTTGACTAGTTTTCTCATCCTAATAATCTTCCACCATAGCTATATTAGGTTGCTCTGTTGTCCCTATATTGACTTTGTGCAACTTCAATGGGTGATTATAAGAACTATCAATATGACTGGGTATGATGTTTTGGATTTCTTTGTTCCCTTCTATCTCTTTAATGGCTAGGTTTCTCAAATCCTCTAAATCATCTGGGCTTTCTGAGTCCCTGCTAATCATATAACATTCTATAAGCTTCTTGTCTAAGGTTAGGTGAATATTAGTCTGAAGTTCTCAGATATGTTTTTCACATACCACTAAGTTTGATTTCTGATTACTATTGTCTATAAAAATAAATTCTTTGATTCTTCGTAGGACTACTTCAAGCTCAAGGCACTTACTTGTAAATGAGAAGTCCTTGCAAAAGTGATCTGCCAACATTTTCTAGTCATCGGTCCGTCTTTTGGTTTCTTCCTGTATGAACCAAGATTTTGGGATTGGACCTAGTGAGTGGGGGAATACCTAAACCCGGAAGCGAGGTGGTATTTAAACAACTTGCCACTATGTCATAAATTGTTTAATATGTGCTTTAGGATAAGATTCTCCACTGAAAAGTTGCGCAACTTGGAAATCCGTCTACATCTCTGATTCTGGTTGCTCCTTATTTTGAAACCTACACTTGATAGCTTGCTTAACATCGTCCCAATTTCTAAGTAAGGTTTTGTGATTGGCCCACCATCTATAAGGAGTATCTTGGAGGTTTAAATCTAGTACTAACATCCTTTGATACTCTACTACCATTTCTAACATGTTGAGCAGAAAAATGTCAAGTCCCGAGGTACCATCATATACTAGGTGTTCTCTGACCTCAGTCCCAACCCATATGGTTTCTCTAACAGTTGTGCATCTTCTTGAGAATATTTCATATGAGCCTTGTTGGCAACTGTCAAATGCCAGTTATGAATCTTCGTCCACTGATTGTAGACTCCTCCAACTTACCAATAGATCAACAGTAGGATTTATGTAATCTTCTCTTGTTCCTTCTATTACAGTGTACAACTGATCCAAGTCTTCTCCCTCGATATTATTGTTTGTTGGCTCCATATATCTAGGACCTACATACGGATCCAAGGGTTGAACGACCTTGATCCCTTCTACTTCAAATGTCATGGTGTATTTCTTTAGGTCAATTACTCCATAGTTTTCATAGGCCCAATCAATCCCAAGTAGTGCAAGGTAAGGGCTCTTATCCCCCGTGATCTTGATCACCTCAAACTCAGCTATAGTCTTCACTCTCGCAACATATATTTCCACATTCTCCAGTATTCCTATTGGGAAGATGAAATATTGGTTGGCCATCCTTAGCTGTATTGGGGAATATGCCAATTGAGGTTTTCCTAAGGCTTCCCAAGTCTTTTTAGGAAGAATGCTCATGTCATTTCGTAGATCTAACATAACATCATGAATCTCAAATTCGTCCAACTGGGCTACTAGTATGAATTCTTTCCCAGTCCGTACTTTCCTTCTCTGCACCCTCTAAGTACTCTTCTCAAGAAGATTAGTCCTTATTCTTGCTTCTGTGGGTTCCTTATTTCCTAAAACTAGGTATAGCGTATTGCACAACTTTTATTTTAATTGGTCATTTCTGAGAATATCATAGATTAATTGAAACCAAAGGTCGACTACATTTTGAGGTTTCTTAGGTTGTCTTGGTGTGGCTACATGGTTTCTGGGTGCATGGGGTGAAGCAGGGACTTGTGCAACCTTAGGGTAAACAATAGGCTTTGGGGTTTTCTCTTGCATCTCAGGGCTAGGGATATTCTAAAATACTTCTATGGTGTTTTTGAAGAACAAATTATGTTTTAGAGGGTCATCCCTTTCTTATTTAGGTGCTTCTTTCTGGATCTGAGTTAGATTATCAACATCAAATCATATCCTTTCTCCTCCTCGAGTGACGATATTGAGGTTGGGAAATTTTCCTTCACTAACTCTCTTGGTTTCTTAACTAATGAGGTTAGTTCCTCTTTGATGTACCCGATCTTCCCATTTTGCAATTACTTTTGGGTAGTCTTCAATTGTGTGCCCATTGGTTCTACAGTGGGAGCACCATGGCCGCTTCGGGTGAGGACAATATCTCTCCATGTGGCCTTGATCATCACAGTTATAACATATGTCTGTTCCTCTTTCCCCCATTCTTCCTCCTATAAATTCTCCTCTGAATCCACCTCCTCAACCTCTTTGTGGTCCTTGAGGGTTTTCGTTCACTCTAAATGTTGTTCGGTCCAACTTGTCTGCAAGTGCATCCAATGCTCTACATTGATTGGTAGTATGTGTGGTAGATGCACATAACTCATAGTATATTGTATTTGGTACTATCAAATATTTATGCATAATGGGGAAATATCTCGGCCCATGCCCATGGATTCGACAAATATCACAATACTCAATTGTTGGTGTTGCTTGGCCCCCTGGAAAAGCATGATATGGGGTGGGATTATGGAATGGTAAATTCATAGACACTTGTGAAAATCCTCCTATGGGTTCTGGTGAGGGTCATATCGGATTATTAGGAGGTCCCATTCCCCTCATTCATGGAAATTCATTCACCAAATGTCCCTCTGTATAACATTTAGTGCACTAGACCTGTGATCATCATGGTCTAGGTATCATCAGTTCTTGAATCTTCTTTGTAAGCGTTGATATTTTACCTTATAGTTGCACTAGATTTTCATTTGTTGGGGGTCTGGTCACTCTCAGGATCCCAGGGTATCCTGCCATGGATTCATTATTCATTGATTCTTCCAAGGCGTCTGTCAAAGTGGTTATCCGTTTTTGCGTTAGCAGAATCCATGTGAGAGGTAACAGTCCCTGAATGTACCATTCTCTTTGATGTTCCTCATGGATTGGATGTGCTAACCTCCCTATATCATATTTAAACTTCTGGTTGTATTCCCAAGTTGATTCCCCTTCCCTTTGCTAGATCTCACACAACTTAGACAAAGCCTGTTGTTCTCATTGAGGTAGCTTAAACTCCGCTATGAACCTTGTCTATACCTAGCCAAGTGTGAACACTTGACCTTGCATTACTGGAACTCCTGGCTCAATAATATTCATGTACCACTTGAGAGCGTGAAATCTCAAGGTAGTTTGGAACTCAACCAACTTATTTGCATCCAGATTCCCTCTGGATCTCCAGATTGCTTTTCATAAGAACTAGTGTTGCTCAACATCTTCATCTCCCTTACCCTATAATTCTAGGTATCTAGAAATCGAACATCCTATGTGACCAACCATTTCTCATCTTACTGCTCTTATCAAAATGAAACCTAATGGTCCTTCTTGCGATGTACTAGGGGATCCCAATATCCTCCCTGTACTCACACTTCATGGTTGTGACCGACTAAATAAGTTTACTGGAATAGAACTAGCATAAGAGGGTAATATCGGACTTACCACTTGTATAGAAGACACTTGGGGTATAGGAAATTTGGGGATGGCACCACTAGCTTTAGGGTAGTTTTATTTGATCTCGGGGGTCTCATTTTCTTCCACTAGAGTAGTCTCTTCGACCGGATTCCTGATCTTTCTTATCGTCGGGGTTGAATATTTTATTTCCTCTTCAATATCCATTATGGCTTCCTTCTCTCTTGCTTCTACACCTTCTCCTTCTTGTCCACCCTCCTGGGGACTTCTTTCTCTTTGCACTTCTCTCTCACTTAATCTTTGACTGGCCAGTCTTTCCTATCTTCTCATCTTCCGCAATTCCTCCATCTATCTTTCCTCTACTTCTCCTCATCTAACTTCTTTCTGCAACTTCTCATATTGTCTTGTTGTTTTCTTGAACTTTCCGCGCCACCGCTTCTCAAATATGGCGGCTCTTTTTAAGTCTCGCTCGTCTCTTCAGTACATTTCTTATTGTTTCAAACGCTCATCAAATAACCCTTCCCCTCTCTCAGACCATGAATCTACCCCAACCTCTCCCTACCCCAAGAGAGGGTTTTTACGCTGCCATCTCAATCGGGGGCATAGTCAACATCCCCTCTTCTATCGAGAAAACTTTAATCCATAGGGGGATTTCTCTCAGTAGTCTTCCCCTAGCGTCTTTCTTGAAATCCTCCTCTACTTGAGAAAAATATTGGCTATTCTTGGATGCAAACTCGATAATGTATCCTTCTAATGTGGTATTGACCCAAAAATCAATCACTCGCATAACTGGACAATCCAGCCGATGAAGTGCTACAATATTTTATGTATCCCAAGTACAAGTCCTCTTGACTCATTCTTGGAACTCTGGAGCTTCTTGGAGCCTATCTATCCAGTGGAAAAATTCTTCTGGGAACTTCATCCAAAATATCTTGTACTGGTCGTTTGATCTTTCTGAGTAAAAGAATACCTCTTGAGTATCTTTCACATATTTTCTTCTGAGCTCTGCTTATTTTCATATGAAGGCATCACAATTTATTTCCCATCATTGGTAAATATTAGATCTATGAATCTATAGAAGCATCCTCCCTATAGGTTTCCTTTTAACGCAGGTCCTAGCAACAAAACCATTTTGTTTATGCAAGATTGATCAAACCAGGGTCCTTCTCAGGTTACCAACAAAAGGTACCAGGTAGTCTAGAGCGTTGGCATTTTCATATCCTTTGAAGAGAAGAATTCTCACCTGAAGCATTGATGAGACAAAATTGTAAGTTTTAAACCTGTGAAGTAAAGCAATGCATATAGATTCTTAAGAAAAACAAAATTTAATCAATGGCTCATACAGGGAGTACACAGGGATTTTATACCGAAAACCCTCAACCGGGAAAACCTTTCTTATATTCATTATATCCAATTTAACCATTCACCATACAATATATATAAAAAAAAATTATGTATTCCATAGATACCAAAACCCTAATCCCTTAATCTGGGATTAATTTACAAAATCGCTAAAAATAGCAAAATCCACTAAAAATATAAAAAACCGCCCCAAAAAAAAATTGGGGTGTTGTCTCGGGCTACTGCCCATTGTCGAACGCTGCATGTAACTAGGGGGGGGCGTACCTGCCCCCCCCTGGGACCCCCCTAGGAAAGCGCCTGACACACACGACACAAAGTACACTACTAGAGGGATCATCAGACGCAGTTGTCATATCTGACGCGCCCACACACACACATGCAAAGAATATAACACATACCCAAAATTCTCCCACTTGTTGTTTTCTTTGCATCCAGGGGTCTAGGGGATTATATAGTCAACAATCCAGGGCAACAATGCCCATTTTTACTCTACACCAGGAGAACTTTTCTGTGATCACAGACTTTGTCAATGAATCTGCAACATTCTTCAAAATGTCAACCTTTTTTAGCAACACCTTCTTTTCCTCAACCATGTCTCTCACAAAGTGATATTGAACATCAATATTATTTGTCTTTGAATGATAAACTGGGTTCTTTTCCAAGAATATTGCACTCTGACTGTCACAATCTAATCTCACTGCTTGTTGTACCAACCCAATACCTAAACACAATCTTTGTAACCATACTGCTTCCTTTCTTGCATGAGTGGCTGCCATGTATTCAACTTCTGTAGTTGAGAGTGCCTCTACAACCTGTCTTTTGCTCATCCAACTGATTACTCCTCCAAATAGGTTAAACACATACCCACTTGTAGATCTTCTACGATCCGGATCTCCAGCCCAGCCTGCATCAACAAATCCATGTATTTTAGCACTCTATCCAATCCTGGTCTTCCTTGGTAGCATAATCCATAACTAGTAGTGCCACGAAGATACCTTAAGACCCTCTTTACTGTTGTCCAATGCTCCTGTTGTGGGGTATTCTACCCTACGGACTAGCAAGCTAGGGCTCTAAACTTGCATGCAGATCATGACCCTTTCTAAGCTACTTTCAACCTTCTACCCGAATTTGAAACCCCTTTTTTCACATGCACACTAGGGAAGAGTAAACCAACCTTTTTCCAACGGTTGAAGTATATCCTCCGTTGAGCCTCTATCTTCTTGCTGCTGCTGCTTCTTCCAAAAAGCTTCTCTGCAATCAAGACAAAACTATGCATGCATGCTACTTATCTAGTATAGGGTTAGAGATAAAACACAAATCAAATAACATACATAA
>JASDQU010012284.1:16832-30888 GCA_032191745.1 Picea mariana
CAAAGAAACCCAAAGATGAAAAAAGGTCTGGGTTATGAAGAGGGATCAAGTAGTGATCAGCCAAGCAACAAAGATCCCATCAAGCTTGTCAAATCTACCATCTATGACAACAAAAAACCTGCAGAAACAAAAAATGATAATCAGCGGCCTTGGAGGAGTAATGAAAGAGGTACCATAACTGAAACTATAGATCAAAGAAATAATGTACTCTTTGTTCAAATAAATCATCAGCATGGAAGAAATCGACCTTCTCAAAGAAGACAACCATTTTCCAGGTACCAAGTTTTTTTCTATGGATATTGTTTTTTCTATTCTAACTTTGGTCATAATGTTGTAAACTATTCTTTAAAATTAAGATATGAGCAATCAAGACATTCAACATATAGATATATTCCACAACAAAGAATGAGACATGCAAGTAACAAACCACTGCAAATCACTTGATGGATGGGAAAATGACATAGGTTAAGCATAACAATCATTATGATCCCTTATTCAATGAAACAAAATGTTACATCTGTCATAATTATGGACATAAAGCTGTTGACTGTCTCTTAAAGAACTATGAACCAGATTTGAATCCCTCTGCTAAAAATGTCAAGGGTTTGAAGAAGAAAGAAAGTGACAAGTTTGGATTAGTGTTGTCAACTCAAAGAAAAAAAAACCTTGGTATATAGACAGTGGATGCTCCAAACATATGACGAGAGACAAAGGTAAGTTTCTATCTCTAAGTGAAAGTAAATCAGGAAACATAACCTTTGGAAATGATGCTCCAGGTAAAATCAAGGGTAAAGGGATGGTGAGTTTAAGTAATGGAAAAGGAAAAGCCCAAGATGTTTTGTTTGTAGATGGGCTGAAACATAATCTACTTAGTGTAAGTCAAATGTGTGACAGAGGATGTGAAGTGGTGTTCACTTCCAAGGAATGCAGGATAAAGTCTATAAACTCAGGACAATTGGTGGCTAAAGTCATAAGGACAAAAAATAATGTATATGTGTTGAAAGAAGATAGAGAAGAGTGTCATCTAAGAAAACATGATGAGAGTTGGTTATGGCATAGGAAACTTGGACATCTAAACTTTGATCATTTAATCAAGCTCAAAAATCTTGAGGTAGTAAAAGATCTTCCAAGAATATCATAGCCACAAGATTCTGTGTGTAAACCCTGCCAAGTAGGAAAGCTAACTAGGACACTGTTTAAATCTAGGAGATCTACTTCAACAAAGAAACCACTCCAATTAGTTCATATGGATTTATGTGGACCATCAAGACAAGAAGGCACAGGGAAGGAAAACTACTTCATGCTAATCATTTATGATTACTCCAGACTCACTTGGGTTGCTTTTCTCAAAGAAAATTTTGAAGCATTTGAGAAATTTAAAATATTTAAGGCTTTAACAGAAAATCAAACAGGCAACAGAATAAATTTTGTAAGATCAGATAGAGGAGGAGAATTTTTTTCAAGTGATTTCAAGGAATTATGTGATAAACATGGGATCAAGAGAGAATACACTATCCCAGGTACTCCACAACAAAATGGAGTAGTTTAAAGGAAAAACAAAATAGTTCAGCAAATGGCCAAGTCAATGATGAATGAGAAGAATATTGGTCAAACCTACTGGGAAGAAGCAATACACACAACAGTGCATGTTCTTAAAAAATACCACCTCAGACCACATAGTGACAAAATACCCTATGAACTATGTTATGGAAGACCTGCTCCAATAAAACACTTCAAAGTCTTTGGGAGTAAGTGCTACATAAATAATAGTAATGAAAACCTTGGAAAATATGATGACAAGGATGATGAAGGCATCTTATTAGGATATTATACCAATAGTAAAGGATATAGATGATTTAATAAAAGATTTCACAAATTAGTTGATTGCATTGATTTAGAGGTTGATGAAGGAGTCCCAGTAACAGAGGTGAGCAATATTGAGTCTGCTTCAGAGGACATAAGTAAAGTTGAATATGCACATGTCCAAGAATCATAAAAAGAAGACTTTGAATCAGATGAAGATACAAATACTCAGGCAGATTTAAACCAGTAGACAACATCAAATCCTCCCTCCAGAATTACTCAAAAGAATCATTCTGCAAGTCAAATAATTGGTGAGAAAGACAAAGGTGTACAAACCAGGAGAAGGATAATTAAAGACATCGAGAAATAACATATAGCCTTCATATCCATGGTGAAACCTAGGAAATTTAATGAAGCCAGTGAAGACGTAAATTGATTAAAATCAATGAATGAGGAACTGGACCAGATTGAAAAGAATGACACTTGGGAAATCGTTCCTAGACCAACAGATAAAAATGTCATGGGCTCCAAATGGATATTTAAGAATAAGTAGAATGAGCAGGGACAATTTATCAGGAACAAAGAAAGATTGGTCTGTAAAGGCTATGCTCAAATAGAAGGACTGGATTTTGATGAAATATTTGCGCCCGTAGCAAGATTAGAAGCTATCAGAATATTTCTTGCCTATGCTTGTCATAAAAGGTTTAAACTTTATCAAATGGATGTCAAGTCAGCTTTTCTAAATGGGGATTTAAACAAAGAAGTCTATATGGAACAACCAGAGGGTTTCAAACTGTCTGATAACAATGACTTTGTATGCAAGTTGAAGAAAGCTTTATATGGGTTAAAACTAGCCCCTCCTGCTTGGTATCATAGACTGGATACGTATCTCCAAGATAAAGGGTTCAAGAGAGGAACAGTTGGCAACAATCTATATATCAAAATAGAGGGTAATGATTTTCTCATCATGTTGGTCTATGTAGATGACATCATCTTCAACTATCATAATGATTCATTGGTTCAATGGTTTGCTTCTTCCATGGAGTCTGAGTTTGAAATGTCTATGAGAGGGGAACTGTCATTTTTTCTTAGTCTACAAATTACTCAGAGGTTTGAAGGCATGTTTCTTTCTGAAGAAAAATATCTAAGAAAAATGTTGAAAAGGTTTCAAATGGAAGATTCTAAACCTGTGGGCACACCTATGGTTGTTGGATGCAAATTAAGCAAGGATGATGACTCACCTGATGTTTATAAAAGTTCATATAGATCAATGATAAGGAGCCTGTTATACATCACAACATCTCGTCTAGACATAATGCATGCTATTGGAATGGTAGGAAGGTATCAGTCTGCACCTAAACAGAGTCATTTGCTAGCTGAAAAAAGAATATTCAAATATTTGAAAGAAACAATTAACTATGGCCTATGGTATCCTAAGAATCATAATTTTCAATTATCAGTTTACTTAGATGATGATTGGGCTAACTGCATGGATGAACGCAAAAGCACGAGTGGAGGTGCATTCTACTTAGGAGATTCTCTAGTAGCATGGTTGAGTAAAAATCAAGGTTCCACTTCTTTATCAACTACAGAGGTAGAGTACATTGTTGTTGCTACTTGTTGCACTCAGGTATTATGGATGATTCGGACACTTGCAGACTTGGAGGTAAATTATACTGCACCGATCCCAATTCATTGTGATAACACTAGTGCCATAAGTGTGTCAAAGAATCATGTATTCCACTCCAAGGCCAAGCATATTCCCATAAAATACCATTTTCTGAGAGAGAAGGTCACCAATTAGATTGTTTAGGTTCTTTACATTCCCACCATACAATAAATTGCAAACATCTTTACTAAACCCCTAGCCAAGACACCATTTGAATATCTTCATCAGAAGTTGGGTGTCATCCCGTCTCACACCTAAGAGAGTCCATCCTGTTAGGGGGAGTTTATGTTGTTTGAATATCTGATACCTCCAAAAATTTACTGCAACAGCTCAGGGGGAGCATGTATTTATTTGAAATTAATGTCAAAGGGGTAGAAGAACAACATGACTGGATGCTAAGGTTGGAGATTGAGGTCTAAGAAGAATAGTGCAGCCATTCAGAGTTTCCATCAATGCCAAAGGGGGAGATTGTTGGCATGTTTATAGGAACAAAAATGATGCACTTGTCATTGATGTCAAGAACACCTAGGAAGGATAAGCTCAAGAGGAGGAGCATGCAGAGGGAGAACAGATCTCGAGTGTTAGATCTGAGCGCAGGGTTCGACCATTGTTGGATACAGGAGAACCTGCAAATTCTTTAAAGTGTGAGGAGAAGCGAGCTTAAAAAATCCCGAACGCAGGTGGTCCATCCATTATCAAAGAGGACACATGTTGAAAGATCACAGCACATCAAAGACTCTGTTTTGAAGTTTTGCATATTGGGAAATCCAAAGGAAGTAGGTGCTCTAACCTCTTGAACTCGCGATATGTGATATCCCAAAATGATCTGGGCCATTGGATTGAGGATTGGTCTGGATCATTGATTAGGAATGACGAAGGCTTGTGAAGTTGCGCAATTGTGATAAAATATTGACTGTTGATCCAAGAGGGACACGTGGCAAGTGATAGTTTTTTCGCTGACTAAAAGGTCAAAGGAAGAAGGTTCCTAACCTCTCTAACTCACGATATGCGAAATCACGAAATAATCTTAGTCATTGGATAAAGGATGAATTTGGGCCACTAGATCTAGCAGGTAGATCATTACAAACCATGTCAACAAGGACAGGTGGCAGCCTACGTCAGCAATGACACATGGCATGATCAAGAAACAACAAGTATCAAGTTGATTCAGCATTTCAGGAGCATGGAAATCATAATTCTGAGTGATACGTGGAAGACACTCAGCTTATGACACATCATTGAGTGACGCAAGAATGATGTCACTCCGAGAGTTTAGTTTTGGGATTTTTAGCATCAATACTCCCCCAAAGTCCTGAAAGCTAAAGTTCCAAGATGGAGGATAGTCATCCGATCACCATGGATCGTGGACCATTGATCTGAAGAGCGAAGTGCTCAAATGACTAGACAGTGATCATATCTTGTGGTCACATCGTCGAGAGCTAGAGAGCAGAGATAGATCTTACAAGCTCCATTTCATAGTTTGTGACATGGAGAGTTGAGACGACTCTTCACACAATCCCCAAAACACAAAATGTGAAATGTGTTTTCGGACTTGGCTCATGGTCACCGCCCGTGGTCGCGTGAGTGGAAGGAGCTACCATAGCTAGGCTCTATTTCGGGTACCAAAAGTTGGAGGAGTCAAGGGAATCACAGGAGAATCCCCGAAATGCAAAATTGCGAAATGAAGTTTCGAGTTAAGTTGTGGTCACATTGGAAGAAGGAGCTAGAGCAGCCAAGCTCCATTTTGGGGTTCACAATATGAGGATTCAAGGAGACTCACGGGAGAAAACCCGAAATGTGAAATCAAGAAATGCCTTTTTGAATAGGGTTGTTTTCACAGTCATTGGTCACATCATCGAAGGTTTAAGGGAGGAGCTAGCATGTAGCTAAGCTCCATTTCAGAGATTGCGACTTGGAGAGTCGAGATGCCTCATCCCCAGATCCCTGAAACATGAGTTGCGAAAGTGCTTTATGAATAGGTGTTTGGTCACCGCCAGAGTTCACCTGAAAGGAAGGGGCTTGGCTAGAAGAGATAGCTCCCACTATGAATTTTTCTTCAAGAAGAGAGAAGGTGCCAAAACGCATGAATGTGCGGAGTTTCTCTCAGTAACTACAAGAACGAATTGATTGCATCTGCCAAAGAATTTGAGGAGCTGTAGGGTGGCTTCCAGAGGAGACGAAGAGCCTCGATGTAACTATTAGAGACCACTGATGGTTTTTTCTAGATAATTCAAAGAGTCTTCAGGGTGATCGACAGAGAAGATGAAGAGTCTCGAGGCAACTACCAGTGGAATGTAAACTCATCATAGATTTGATTGGCAGATGGAAAAGGGTCGAATACTGTTACAGTCGGTAAAGCCAAAATATATCAGGAGAAGGGCCAGTGATGATGCATGCAGTGAAGTGTATGTAGTGATATAGCAAATGCAACATGCACAAGGTGAAAAGAGACTATAAAATTGCAGAATAGAGAAGAGATTGGACCTACATTTTTTTTAAGAGTGATTTATGTAGGTAGAATAAGGGAGTCTAGAGGAGAAACAACACAGTAGAAGGGATGGATAGAGATGCATAAATGATACAGTAAAAGAAGGATGAGATGGAAATGAAAAGATATAGCATAAGATAAGAAATATCAAGGAGATTCAAGCATAGAGACACTGATACAGGAGAGCAGAGTAGCATAGTAGAACATTGATAAGCGTGGTAAGCCAATGACAACTATTGAATCACTGTAATAAATTCACAGAAAGAAAAGTTTTATATTTTAGGGTGGTTGGGAGGTGCTAGGGAGGACTGTTGTCCTCTGAGTGTCAAGTGGGTGCTTGAAAATAGGGAGTTGTAGCTACCATATGGTAGCAGCTAGAAAGACCGGGGTGGCAAGGTGGTGCTAGGGAGAACATTGGTTCTTTGTTATATAGGTTGGTGCCTCTATGACTGGAAGTTGGTGCTTCCATCCAGTTGGTGATGGAGCAGTGAGGAAGTTGGTACTTCCTTCTAGTGGGTGATAGAGAAACCAAAGAGTTGGTGCTCTTAGCAAGTAGCAACTTGCAAAACAGAGGTGGTAGCCTCATTATGAGTTTGTTCTCATAAGAGTGAATATGTACTGGAAATAATTATCATATAAAGAAGAATAGGTTTTCACCCTTTATGGGTTTCCTCAGGAATATCTGTCTTTGTAATATAAATGTGTTTGATTGATGTTTAATACTCTACTTCTTATTTATTGTGATCATCATTGAGATGTTATGTAATAAATTTAAAAAATGGATATAATTGTTTAAGCACAGTAACAACTAATTCACCCCCCCTCTCAGTTGTCCAACAATTGGTATCAGAGCCGCCCCCTTTTATCTAAGTGTAGATCCTAGAGCTTAAATATGTCAATCCATGAAGGAACCTCAACGAATAAGGCCTTTTGTTCATTGGAACAAACATTTCCTTCTGGAAAGCTAGAATGAGAACCTACATAATGGCTTTAGGTGCAGATGTCTGGGATGTGGTAGATACTAGTTGTGTAAAGCCAGTTGTACTAGATAATAATGATGACAAGATAGAATTTATCTTCAACACTAAGGCTATGAATGTTATCTTGAGTGGGCTTCTAGAAGCAGAATTTGTAAAAGTTATGAACCTAGAAACTGCCAAAGAAATGTGGGACAAAATCATTAGCAGTTATGAAGGTAATGAGAAGGTAAAGGACGCCAAGCATCAAACCTAAAGAGTACAGTTTGAACAGATGAATATGAAAGATGATGAAACTATTGGAAAGTACTTTCTGAGAATTGAAGAGCTGGTAAATGCAATGAAAGCGCTTGGTGAAAAAAATGAGGAACCTTCTTTACTTCAAAAAATTTTGAGATCTCTACCAGATAGGTTGAACCTGAAGGTCTCTGCTATAGAAGAAATTAATGATCTAAAATCCTTGGAGTTTGATCAACTTCTAGGAATGTTGAATTCACATGAAATGAGAATAGTTAAAGATAAACCCACCTCCAATGAAGCATCATTTAAGGTAGACAAGAATGAGAATTCTGAGCCTGAGGAAATTGAAGAAAATATTGTGAGAAGACTGAAGAAGGGATCAGGAAAATACAAAGGTAAACTGCCTTTCAAATGTTTCAACCATGGTAGGATAGGTCATTTTGCAAATAAATGTCCTCAAAAAAGAAAGGATCAGACATATGATGATGAGGAGAAGCAAAAACACATAAAATTCTTTAAAGAGAATAATTTTAAGGAGAAAAGTCTTTGTGTAAACAATGATGACGATCCTTCAAATGATGAAGACAATGACTCCTCTATTGAAGATAAACTAAATGAATTCATACTTATGGCCAAAGAGGATTATGATAATAAAATCATAGGAAGTGATGCTAATGAAGATGAAGTTGTGGTTGACCTGGAAGGAGAACTTATCAATGCACTAGAAGAGCTTGACAGACTCATAATTAAGATGAGATAGAAAAAACAATTTCTGATACAGTTCAAGAAAGGAAGTAAAGAAGCTAACGAAGAATTTTCCCTTCTAAAAGTGGAATTATAAGAGGCAAAGAAAATCGAAGACATTCTAAAACAACAATTATCAGAAAAGAAGGAAAGATGTGAAGCTCTAGAGGAAGAAGTAGTGAAAAATAGGAAACAGATGGAGAAGTTTCAAGCCTTGTATCATTAGAATCTGTCAAGTATCAAAGCCTCAGAAGAATTGGCCACCATTCTGAATCAACAAAGAAACCCAAAGATGAAAACAGGTCTGGGTTATGAAGAGGGATCAAGTAGTGATGAACCAAGCAACAAAGATCCCATCAAGTTTGTCAAATCTACCATCTATGACAACAAAAAACCTACAAAAACAAAAGAAGATAATCAACAGCCCTGGAGGAGTAGAGAAAAAGCTACCAGAACAAAAACTATAGATAAAATAAATAATGTACTCTCTGTTCAAAGAAATCATCATCTTGGAAGAAATTGACCTTCTCAAAGAAGAAAGACATTTTCCAGGTACCAAGGTTTTTTTTATGGATATTGTTTTTTCTGTTCTAACTTTAGTCATAAAGCTGTAAACTGTTCTTTAAAATTGAGATATGAGAAATCAAGACATTCAAGGTATAGATATCTTCCACAACAAAGAATGAGACATGCAAGTAAAAAACCATCACAGACTACAAATCACTTGATGGATGGGAAAATGACACAGGTTAAGCATAAAAATCATTATGATCCCTCATTCAACGAACCATAATGTTACATCTATAATAATTATGGACATAAAGTTGCTGACTGTCGCTTAAAGAACTATGAACCAGATCTGAATCCCTCTCTTAAAAATGTCAAGGGTTGGAAGAAGAAATAAAGTGACAAGTGTGGATTAGTGTTGTCAAATCAAAGACAAAAGAACCCTTGGTATATAGAAAGTGGATTCTCCAAACATATGAGGGGAGACAAAGGTAAGTTTCTGTCTCTAAGTGAAAGTAAATTAGGAAACGTAACCTTTGGAAATGATACTCTAGGTAAAATCAAGGGTAAAGGGATGGTGAGTTTAAGTAATGGAAAAGGAAAATCCCAAGATGTTCTGCTTGTAGATGGGCTGAAACATAATCTGCTCAGTGTAAGTCAAATGTGTGATAGAGGATGTGAAGTGGTGTTCATTTCCGAGGACTGCAAGATAAAGTCTGTAAACTCAGGACAAGTGGTGGAAAAAGGCATAAGGATAGAAAATAATGTATATGTGTTGAAATAAGATAGAGACGAGTGTCATCTAAGAAAACATGATGAGAGTTGGTTATGGAATAGGAGACTAGGACATCTAAACTTTGATCATTTAATCAAGCTCAAAAATATTGAGGCAGTAAAAGATCTTCCTAGAATATCAAAGCCACAAGATTATGTGTGTAAACCCTACCAAGTAGGAAAGCTAACCAGGACACAGTTTAAATCCAAGAGCTTTACTTCAACAAAGAAACCACTCCAATTAGTTCATATGGATTTATGTGGACCATCAAGACAAGAAGGCACAAGGAAGGAAAACTACTTCATGCTAATCATTGATGATTACTTCAAACTCACTTGGGTTTCATTGCTCAAAGAAAAATTTGAAGCATTTGAGAAATTTAAAATATTTAAGGCTTTAATAGAAAATCAAATAGGCAACATATTAAAGGTTGTAAGATCAGATAGAGGAGGAGAATTTATTTCAAGTCATTTAAAGGAATTATGTGATAAACATGGGATCAAGACAGAATACACTATCCCAGGAACTCCACAACAAAATGGAGTAGTTGAAAGGAAAACTAGAATAGTTCACCAAATGGTCAGGTCAATGATGAATGAGAAGAATATTGGTCAAACCTACTGGGTAGAAGCAATACAAACAATAGTCCATGTTCTTAAGAAATCCCACCAAAGACCACACAGTGAAAAAATTCCCTATGAACTGTGGTATGGAAGACCTGCTTCAATAAAACACTTCAAAGTCTTTGGGAGTAGGTGCTACATAAAGAATAATAATGAAAACCTTGGCAAATATGATGACAAGGATGATGAAGGCATATTCTTAGGATATGCTACCAATAGTAAAGGATATAGATGCTTTAATAAAAGATTGCACAAATATGTTTATTGCATTTATTTAAAGGTTGATGAAGGAGTCCCAGTAACAGAGGTGAGAAATATCGAGTCTGCTTCAGAGGACACATGTAAATCTAAATATGAATAGGTCCAAGAATCAGAAAAATAAGACTTTGAATCAGATGAAGATACAAATACTCGGGTAGATTCAAACCAGCAGACAACATCAAATCCTTCCTCCAGAATTACACAAAAGAATCATCCTGCAATTCAAATAATTGGTGAGAAAGACAAAGGTGTACAAACCAGGAGAAGGATAATCACAGACACCGAGAAATCACATATAGCCTTCAGATCCATGGTGGAACCCAAGAAATTTAATGAATCCAATGAAGACATAAATTGGTTAAAATCAATAAATGAGGAACTGGACCAGATTGAAAAGAATGACACTTGGGAACTCATTCCTAGACCAACAGATAAAAATGTCATAGGATCCAAATGGATCTTTAAGAATAAGTTGAATGAATAGGGACAAGTTGTCAGGAATAAATAAATATTGGTCTGTAAAGGCTATGCTCAAATAGAATGACTGGATTTTGATGAAACATTTCCACCCATAGGAGGATTAGAAGCTATCATAATATATATAGCCTATGCTTGTCATAAAAGGTTAAAAGTCTATCAAATGGATGTCAAGTCATATTTTCTAAATGGATATTTAAATGAAGAAGTCTATATGGAACAACCAGATGATTTCGAACTATCTGATAACCCTGACTTTGTATGCAAGTTGAAGAAAAATTTATATGGGTTGAAACAAGCCCCTCGTGCCTGGTATCACAGACTGGATATGTATCTCCAAGACAAAGGGTTCAATAGAAGAACAATTGAAAACAATCTATATATCAAAATATAGGCTAATGATTTGCTCATTGTGTTGGTCTATGTAGATGACATCATCTTCGACTGTCATAATGATTCATTGGTTCAATGGTTTGCTTATGTCATGCAGTCTCAGTTTGAAATGTCTATGATAGGGGAACTGTCATTATTTCTTGGTCTGCAAATTACTCAGAGGTCTGAAGGCATGATTCTTTCTCAAGAAAAATATCTAAAAGAAATGTTGAAAAGGTTTCAAATCGAAGATTCTAAACCTGTGGGCACACCTATGGTTATTGGATGCAAATTAAGCAAGGATGATGACTCACCAAATGTTGATCAAAGTTCATATAGATCAATGATAAGTAGTCTGTTATACATCACAACATCTCATCCAGACATAATGTACATTGTTGGAATGGTAGGAAGGTATCAGTCTTCACCTAAACAGAGTCATTCGCTAGCTGTCAAAAAAATATTCAGATATTTGAAAGAAACAATGAGCTATGGCCTATGGTATCCTAAGAATCAAAATTTTCAATTATCTGTCTACTCAGATGCTGATTGGGCTAACTAAATGGATGAAAGGAAAAGAACGAGTGGAGGTGCATTCTACTTAGGAGATTCTCTAGTAGTGTGGTTGAGTAAAAAAAAAGGTTCCACTTCTTTATCAACTATAGAGGCAGAGTACATTGTTGCTGATACTTGTTGCACTCAGGTATTATGGATGATTCAGACACTTTCAGACTTGGAGGTCAAATATACTACACCGATCCCAATTCATTGTGATAACACTAGTTCCATAAGTGTGTGAAAGAATCTTGTATTCCAATCCAAGACCAAGCATATTCCCATAAAATACCATTTTTTGAGAGAGCAGGTCACCAATCAGATTGTTCAGGTTCTTTACATTCCCACCACATAACAAATTGCAGACATATTTACTAAACCCCTAGACAAGAGACCATTTGAATATCTCCGTCAGAAGCTGGGTGTCATCCCGTCTCACACCTAAGAGAGTCCATCCTATTAGGGGGAGTTTATGTTGTTTGAATATCTGATACCTCTAGAAAGTTACTACAACAACTCAAGGGGAGCGTGTATTTCTTTGACATTGATGTCAAAGGGGGAGAAGATCAGCATGACTGGATGCTAAGGTTGGAGATCGAGGTCTAAGCATAATAGTGTAGCCATTCAGGGTTTCCATCAATGCCAAAGGGGGAGATTGTTGGCATGTTTACAGTAACAATAATGATGCGCTTTTCGTTGATGGAAAGAACATCCAGGAAGGATAATCTTAGGAGGAGGAGCACGCAAAGGGAGAACAGATCTCGAGCATTAGATCCAAGCGCGGGGTCTGAACGTCATTGGATCCAGAAGAACCTACACGTTCTTTAAAGTGCAAGGAGAAGAGGGATTACAAAATATCGAACACAGGTGGTCCATTCATTATCAAAGAGGACATGTGGAGAAATATCAGAGCACATCAAAGACTCTATTTCAGAGTTTCATAGATTGGGAAATCCAAAGGAAGGAGGTGCTCTAACCTCTTGAACTCATGATATGCAATATCCCAAAATGATCTGGGCCATTGGATTGATGATTGATCTGGACCATTGATCAGGCATGACGAAGGCTCATGAATTTGTGAAAGCGCGATAAAATCTTGACCATTGATCTAAGAGGGACATGTGGCAAGCGATAGTTTTTTCGTTGACTGAAAGGTAAAAAGAAGGAGGCTCCTAACCTCTCTAAATCGCAATATGCGAAATCGCAAAATAATCTTAGCCCTTGTATCAAGGATGAATCTGGGCCACTAGATCCAGGGGGTAGATCATGACAGACCACATCATCAAGGACAAGTGGTAGCCTACGTCAGCAATGCCACATGGCATGATCAAGCAATGACAGGTGTCAAGTTGATTTGGCATTTTAGGAACGTGGAAATCACAATTCTGAGTGACATGTGGTAGCCACTTGGCTTATGACACATCTTTGAGTGACGCAAGAAGGACATCACTCCAAGAGTTTAGTTTTGGGATTTTTAGCATCAATACTCCCTCAAAGTCCCAAAAAAATGAAGTTCCAGGACGAAGGATAGTCGTCTGATCACCACGTATCATGGACTTTTGATATGAAGAGTGAAGCACTCAAATGACTATCTAGTGGTCATATCTCGTGGTCACGTCGTCGAGAGCTGGAGAGTAGAGCTAGAGCTTCAAAGCTCCATTTCGGAGTTTACGACGAGGAGAGTAGAGACGACTCTTCACAGAATCCATGAAACACAAAATGCAAAATGTGTTTTAGGACTTGGCCCTTGGTCATCGCCCGTGGTCACATGAGTGGAAGGAGATAGCATAGCTAGGCTCCATTTTGGGTACCAGAAGTTGGAGGATTCAAGGGACTCACATGAGAATCCCCAGAACGCGAAATTGCGAAATGCAGTTTCGAGTTAAGTTGTGGTCACCACCGATGGTCACATTGGAGGAAGGAGCTAGAGAAACCAAGCTCCATTTCAGGGTTCACAATATGAGGAGTCAAGGAGACTCGCGGAAGAAAAACTGAAATGAGAAATCATGAAATGCCTTTTTGAATAGGGCTTTGGTCACATCATCGAAGGTTTAAGGGAGGAGCTAGCATGCAGCTAAGATCCATTTTAGAGATCGTGACTTGGAGATTCGAGATGCCTCATCCCCAGATCCCTGAAATGTAAGTCGTGAAAGAACCTTATGAATAGGCGTTTGGTCACCACTAGAGGTCACCTGAAAGAAAGGGGCTTAGCCAGAAGAGCTAGCACCCACTGTGAAGTTTTCTTCATGAAGAGAGAATGTGCCAAAACACATGAATGCACAGAGTTTCTCTCAGTAACTGCTAGAGAATTGGAGGAGCTGTAGGGTGGCTTCCATAGGAGCCGAAGAGCCTCAGTGTAACTGTTGGAGACCAATGATGTTTTATGCTAGAGAATTCAAAGAGTCTTCAGGGTGATCGACAGAGAAGATGAAGAGTGTCGAGGCAACTGTGAGTGGAGTGTAAACTCATCATAGAGTCGACTGACAGATGGAGAAGGGTCGAACACTGTTACAGTCAGTAAAGCCAAAAGATCTCAGGAGAAGGGACAATGATGATGAACGCAAT
>JASDQU010012284.1:49700-61253 GCA_032191745.1 Picea mariana
AAAACTTGGTCAATTTCATTCTTTTGATAATATTAACCAATAAAAATTGCAATGAAACCATAATACAAAACCCAAGCTTCATTTATGATGGTGCAATTAAATAAAAGAATGCATGATGTCTCCATAATATATACACATTAAACAACAAAGTCACATTCATAATCTTCCCCAACTTACAATGATCCCGATCGGGACTAATCAAACACACAGAACCCACCAATTATAGTTTGAAACCACACTGTAGGAACACAACGACCAATGCATAACAAAAAGAGGTAGCACCTCGAATGTACACCAATTCTCATCCCCAATTACAAATTCCCAACAAACCAATCAAACAGAGACGAGACAATACTCAAATAAACTGTCATAACCACTCAACCAACTTATGACAGTCAACAAGATACCCGACAAGAGGGCGACTGGTTTGGGTTATGAAAATCTAGATCTGTACCCATGAACACAAAAAATAATCAAGAGTTCGCTCGGTCACCAAAACACAAAGAGCCTAGAGGTTGAAGATATCAACAGTAGGTAAAAAACTTTCAAAACAAGCACAATGGAACCACAAGATTTTATAACTCTCAGCTTGTGTAACAGTGAGATAGTTCAAAACCAGATAGGGTAGGAAACGATGTAGAGGAGAAATGATTTCTCACTGAATAATAACAAACACCAAGAACAAATAGAGGCATAAACCTCGTTCTTTTCTCAAGAGCCGAACCAATTTATAACAATGCCAATGGAAATGTAGACCCCGGGTATTACCAACAACCATAAAGCATACTTCTTGGCATAATGGCCACCCCATAACCAACTGTGTCGATGCCAATACCACAAAAATAAGATCACAGCCAAGCTCTAGAATATAAATAGTGACCAAAAAGGTAGTTCGAAAAAATACACAACAACACCATAGAAATCGAATACAACCAAAAATGGTTACCATAACTGTGAGGAGGCGGCCAGCAAGGCTGAACAGAGTGAAACCCTCCAACAAAATACCCATAACTACTTAAAACAATAGAGAGACATCACAATTTTCACCACACATAACAACCAACAAAATCATAACTTCAACAACAAATTCATTCATTTTCAACTGAATAACGCACAATCATTATGGAGAAAATACCCGCACATTTACACAGTTTCCAATCTCATAAACTCACAAACCAACACATTATTGAGCCATCATTTGTTTCATACATAGAGTGAAATTCATGGATGGGAGAAAAGAACCATACCTATAACGAATGGATTTAAAAAGGGTGAGGTGATCAAGCATTTCCTTCCAGGATTGAATCTTGGAGCTTAACCACAGAAAAACCAAATGAAACAATATGCATGCTAGGGCGATGGCCTAGTGGGATAAGTATGGAGTTACATGCATTTATTGCATGTCGCTTCCATGTTCCTCACATTCAATTTCGTAGTACATGAAAACCAGCCAAAAACCATACCATTAACCATGCCATTAATTCCATACATTGAAACTTGCTACATATTGCTTGCCAATTGCGCCACCCCAATCCATATTAACCATTGCCAAAAATCATACCATACCATATATAAAATGCACCCAATATAACTCAATATAATTCATATAGCCACTAACCATTGCTAGTTAGGAATAACTCTAATTCATTTTCATTTCATCGCACATAACCTCTTAACATAGTATAGTATAGTTCCTTTCCTTGAATATTTTCCATAAGTTTCTTTCCATTGATGTTTCTTCATGTTTTTACTAACATGTGTCTTGTGCAGATGTAACAGGTAATGAATAATGTAAAAAATATCAAATGTAGCAATAGTAAATATATGCCACTCATAACATGGAATTTAGAGCTTAGAATAACATAATCATCACATAAAATGCATTATCCATCTACCATTATGTCGGAAACAAAACCAAGACTGCATCATCCACCATATAGAATCCTGTAAGAAACATCGAAACAGTAGCATAAAATGTGTGATAAGGCTATCTCCAAGCCTCCAATTTACAAGGGGGTCCCTCCTATTAGTATTATATATCATTAACATAGTTTAAATAAAAGGCTTTGGCAATACTTTGCAGGCGAATTTCCTCTTTGAGATTTTAATCATCAACAAACAGACGAATCCACATGGAAATATGTCTCCAACAAATTAAGAAATCTGAATGTATGGTTTCATAGATCAAGAACAGTGTATCAAGAAGGTATAAAAATAATGATTATGCAACAGGGGGAAGTGAGCGGATTTAATGGAAAAATGACCGAGAATTTGGGAATAACTCATGAAAAATGTTAAGTATGAGGGGGTTTCATCCTTGTATGCATAATAATTCAACCATAATTTTTTCCAGAATTCAAGGAGAAAAAATTTATGGACTTTCTCTTTTAACTCTCAAATGGATGAAGAAATGGGAAGCAGAAGTGGGAGGTAACCAATTTCTTTATAAGACAACAGTGAAAGCAGATAACAAATTCAATTATGCTTTCAGGGGGGAACATTGTAACATTTATGTAAGCTTGATTGTTATTGACTAACAATACCTTGCAGGAGTGTCACTATGGCAGAACTTATCCAACATCTTATTCTTGACCAAAATTAAACTAAAAGATGAAAATCAATAAAAGTTATGACCAAAATGGAACTGCAAAATTTAAAACAACAGAAATAAAATGACAGAATTGAAAAAAGCATAAGGAAAACTATTAAATAAAAGTAGAATTAAAACTATTGTACGAGCAGAAATGAAAAGCAATGGTGAATTTGAAAACATAACTAAAATACTAATATATAGAAAACCCAAACAATGTTAAAACTTTTCAGGTTGGTTCCACGTAGTGTTTTAAGTGAGAACCATTAGTGTTGTAGCAAAACAATGGATCCTATAAATCTTTTAGAATGTAAGAGTTTGTACCCAGAACAAAAGCGATCTTGAAAGGATCCAGCCATAATTTTTGAAATTTTGAGTGTCTTCCCCTATCATCATGAGCTGAATCCCACAACAATACCTTTTCATTGACTTTAAATTTGACAGTTTTGACACTCTTGTTGAAATACTTTTTAACAGTCAATTGTCTCCTTTTTATATTATCCAAGGAAACATCCTTTTCTCCTCTAAAGATAGGAGTGCATTTTTCCTTTGTGAAACATCAGAATAATTTAATTCTTTGATCTATAGCATTAACCTTAAGGAAGAAAGTTCCATCTCAGTAGGAAAGATGGCTTCTTCACCATAAAAAAGATGGAAAGGAGTGCAACCAGTGCTTACCTTGGTGGTAGTTCGATCTTCCCAAAGGGTGTAAGTGAGGAGAGTGTGCCATTGATGAGGCTTATCTTCGATGAGCCTTTTGATGATTCTCACTAGATTCTTGTTGGTAGAATCATCCTACCCATTCCCTTGGGGATAATAAGCTGATGAGGTGAAATGTTTAACCCCCAACTTAGCTAAAAATTGGGTCATCTTAGTATAAATGAAAGCGGGACCATTGTCTATAATAATTTCCAATGGAAGACCAAATCTGGAAAATATGTTATTTTCAAGGAAATAAATCACCTGATCATCCGTTGAGTGCTTAAGTGGGACAACTTCATCCCACTTCATATTATAGTCTTTGGTTGTCAAAATAAAAACTTTTCTTCCTGAAGATGGAGGATTAATAGGACCAATAAAATTCAATCCCCACTTTGAAAAAGGAAAGTTCAGGAAGATAGGTTGTAATGGCATGGTTGAAAGGCATTCTTTCCCAGAAAATGTTTGGCACGTTTCACAAGATCTCGAAAAAACATAAGAGTCACGAAATATTGAAGGCCAATAGTATCATTTTCTAATAATCGTGAAAGCAGTGGTTTTAGCATAAAAATAACTTCCTACATGAATGATAGAATTTGAGGAACCATGAGTTTCTTGCAACAATTTATGTGCGTCCTCATTGTTTACACAGTGAAGCAACACACCATCAACAGATCTTAGAAACAAGAAGTATTCTATAATGACGTATCTTGCGGATTCAAGATGGAGTCTTCTCCTTTGATGAGTGTCTCATTTGTCATGACATCTTTGGTTTTATAAGTAGTAAACTAAATTCTTATACCAGGGATCTTCACACACATGAAGGATATGATTATCAATGTAGAATAGTGTTGATAGGCAACTATCATGTTCATCAATTTCTTCACTATTTTCAGCATGCTGAGCTAAGTGAAGGGCTAATTCACATCCCTTGATAGTGGTAGAAGTCACGATATTTAAATCATGCTCCTAGATCTTGGCAAGCCAATGTGCAAGCTTCCCTGAAAGATAAGTCTGTGAAATAAAAAACTTGACAGCAGGTAAAGGGAATTCTACCAACGTATGCTTACCTAAGATGAAGTGGAGAAACTTTTCAACAACTTTAACAAGAACAAACACATGTTTCTCAATAAAAGAATATTTAAATTCATCATCAGACAAACTTTGACTCATGAAAGCCATTATTTTTTAACTATCTTGGTCATCATTTTGCATGAGGATAGAAAAAACTACTTCCTCGATGGCATTAGTATATATCGTGAATTCCTTCTCAAAATCTGGCTTCTCCAAAACCAGTGTGGAGCTGATTTCTTTCTTGATCCCTACAAAAGAATTTTCGACATAATTTGTACAAGACAAAGAACGATATTGCTTAAGTAGGTTATGAATTGGTTTGACCATCACAACAAAAACTGGAACAAACCTACGGACGAAGTTAATAACACCCATAAAATCTTGAACCTCCTTCTTGGAAGTCGGAGCAGGAAGATTAAGGATAGCAACAATCCTTTTAGGATCAATGATTATTCTTGAATCGAAGACAATCTGTCCAAGGATATTTCCCTTGGTAACGCCAAAAATGTACTTAAAAGGAATTTAGAGAGATTCCAAATTTCCTACATCGCATGAGAACTCCTTTCATATGACCAAATAGATCTGATCGGTTTTTAGAATACATAGTTAAGTCGTCAAGGTAGATCTGAATGATCTTGACAATCAAATTGTTGAAAGTTATTTGCATAACTCTTTGAAAAGTTTCAACTGCATTATATAAGACAAAATCCATACGTTCATAAGAAAAGGTACCCCAACGAGTAATAAAGGTGGTTTTATATTTATCTTCCCTTTTTACCTTGATTTGATTGTAACCGGAAAAAATGTCAAGTAAGGACATCATCTGTGACCTTGCAACTTGTTGTAAACTCATTTCCATGTTAGGGAGAGGAAAGTGATCGTTTATACTAGCCTGATTTAATATGCAAAAATCAACGCATAATATGATCTGACCGGTTTCTTTCAGAATAGGAACTAAATTGGAAACCCATTCAAAATATTTGACCAGAAAGATGATTCCATCTTTTAAGAGTTTTTCCAACTCCTTTCGAATAGTTTCTTGTAGTGCAAGGTTTATAGGTCTTTGTTTTTTCCTACCTAGTTTTATGCCCTCCTTGATGAGAATGGCATGTTGTATAAGAGCAGGATCAAAACCACGAAGATCCTCATAAGACCAAGCAAAAGCATCTTGAAATTGACCAAACAGGTTGGAAAACTTAATTTTCTCTTCATCGGAACATTGGGCGCCTATTTTAATGTTCTTTGGAGACTTGGGCATCCCAATGTTCAAGGAGATGGTTTCACCCACCTTCCTTTTTGACTCCTCTTCTTTATGTTTTTCTTTATTGCCTACATCACTCGATGAAAATGAACTCTCTAGAGGTGTCAATCCCTTAGGAATATTGTTATCTTCTATGGATATAATTTCCTTGGGCTTATAAGGTTCATTTTGAATGAAAGAACAGATGCTCTCATCACTAGGGAAGACCTACCAGGATTCTATATTGTCAGGGATATATGGACGATATAGAGATTGAAAAGTACAATCAGGTTTGTGCGGTAGAAGTTTTCGATTAGGAGAGGATAAAAAAATAGCTATCTAATCAGCCATTGAGTTCAATTCCCTCTTAACATGAGTAATGTTGAAAAATAATAGGTTCAAGATAAGTTCCCAAATATTTCGGCTGTATCGTTTCATCAACTTGTTGCTAGGAGAGTATATCTTATGTACAAGGTTCGCAACAAGCTCAGAATCTCCAAAAACTGTAAGGTGACCACAACCTAGATTATAGGCATTTTCAATCCCTAATAATAAAGCTTCGAATTCAGTGATATTGTTTGTGCAAGAAAACACCAACCTGTAAGAAAATTTATGAATTTTCCCTACAGGAGAGTACAAGATAATGCCAACTCCTTTACCTTCACTAGTGAATGAACCATCAAAGTGAATGTGTCACATACCATCATCTAAATTGATTTGTTCCAAGGGAATGTTACCCTCCTCAGCAAATATGGACTACACCCCTAGGTCCTCTTTGATATAGTTCACATTAGGTTGTGGGACGCTCTCTATGTAAGGTGAAATCCTTCCCTTTCTAAGGACTATGATGTTTTTACCATTCCGAGGAATGGATAAGTGTGTCCTATCGAGTGAGAGGTATCCACCTGTCAAAGCTTGCCAATCTCTTCCTAAGATGATTGAGTAATTTCTTACTGGCATATCTATTACCTGAATACTAAGGGTTGTCCTTATTTCAGGGTGTGCACACAAAACTAAGGTCACATATTTGATCTCAACTATGGTTGTTTGTTGTTGACTATTATAAGAGAGCATGCTTCTAGCATTTTAGTTTGTACAAGACAAGCCTAGCTCTTCCATAATAATCTTCGACATTACACTTGGGCCCAAACCTCCATCAATGAGGAAACAATGGGTGATCTTATCCATAATTTTTACAGAAATATAAAAATGGGTATTTTTTATAGGGTATCTAAAGTTATGTACACCTACTTTATTTACATACAAATCCTCTTCATTTACCTCTTAAGAGAGGTTAGATACAGTGAAATATTTTCCTTCCATGAATTGTTTTAGATTCCTCTGTTGTGTAGGGATTACAATCATGTCCAGAAGGGTTGAATCTGCTTTGATGTTGGCCAACTGATTCAAAATATTGTATTTGGAAGAGGGGAGAGGGGAGGTAATTCCTTGACTGTCAGGAACCTTAGGAACCTGAAGAGTAGTAGCTAGTGAGGATGATATCAATCTAGAAGAATTGCGGGGTGGATCATATCTGCCTTTGGGAGCGTAGGATTTTTTCCTAGTATTCATTTTCATGACATCTTCTATCTCTACAAAATCTAGGACATCGATGGTAGTTTCTGGTCTTTTACCAAAGATCTTATCTATGGCGCTCTTCCTTACCTCACATGTGGTTTCCTCGTGGTGTTCCTCACAAAAGTTACACCAACTTCTAGTCATGATAAATTTAGGATGAAAATTATTTTCAATTGGATTTCTAAAGGGGGTTGCAGAAGAGGATGAAGATCCAAGGGTGAGAGGGGATACATTTCCCTTTCTCTCTTACACTATCATATGATTATTCATGTCTTGTATAAGTTGTAAGAGGGCAGGCATGTATGTCTATATAAATGATTCTCCCTGAGGGAGACCTGTTCTTTCGAGTTGTTCTTCATACTCTAAACACGTATGCATATCAGAACCGAGGTTATAGATGGATTTTTCCTCAATCCTGTGACGATAGGGAGAAGGTAATGCATTATAATAATGCATGAAAGTGGCTTGGTTCTAAGTTTTAATGAGTTCAGTTATTTGATTGTATAACTTAGTGAAACACAACTTGAAGGACTTGATGGTCTCACTATCCTTATAGGCGATGTTATTATACTCTCGTAACTACTCAGCTGGGCTTTTTGATTTCCCATAGGTTTATTTGAACCAATATATTAACTCCTACCAAGTAGACAAAATCTTAGGAGGAAGGTCAAAGAAATCGGACACAGCCTTTCCTTCCAAGGAATTAAAAAATAAGCGCATGCAAGTATCATTGTCATTGGATCCTATGTTGTGACAGGCATTAGAAAATTTCACCAAGTGTTCATTTGTAGTGAAAATGCCTCGAAAATCTAGGAAGATGCTCTTTGAACTGAGGAAGCGGAAGAGTAGCAGGTGCTGGGTTAAGAGGAGAGGAAACATGCCACAATGTGGTTGTAGTGTCTTCTTCAAATTGAAAAAGCCCATACTTTTTAATGACTTTGGTGGGGTTTGTGGTAGATTGGACAGGGACATGGTGGCTATATCAGCTACCAATCACTGATGAAGCTGAAGAATGAGAGGAGGAAGCACTTCCAGTACCACCAGAGCCACCACTAGATGCCATCTTGTGGATGATAGGTAAGAGAGAGAAAGATGAACTGGATGAATCAAACACAGTTCTCCTTAGAGAACTTTGTTTGGTAGATAACACAACGTTCCTTCTTCCTATTTCAGCAATAGGATTGATTTTAGGTGATAAGCCTCTTCTCCTCCTAGAAACACAAGGGTCTAAGGACATGAAAAGAAGGTTAGAGATGAAGGAACATGAAAGCTATTATTGATTTCTAGGTTGTCTACGTCTAGCTTCCCAATGTTCTTGGGCACTAATGTCCCATTCAATTTCTTCCCATGAATGATTAATCTCATCCCGAGTATTAGTAGTGTCTAAAATGGTGTTAAACAAATTCAAAGCAATGTTGGTATGATCTTGAACACTGAGCTCAATATTGGACTTCTTTGCAACATGTACAGTCATTCAGAAATAAAACAATCAAAGAATCAATATGAGAAAAATAGATGTATTCGATGATAATCAAGCATAAAAATCAATCAGGGAGATATTGAAGATCTCCCCAGTATGGTCGCCAAAWAAGTGTTGAGGAAAATACATGAAATAATCTTACTCAAGCATTTTCAGATATTTCTTGGATAAAGCAAGATAGAYGGGAATATCACCCTATGTTTATAGCCATCAAAATYTGTATTCTAATTCACAAGTATTGATTACAAGTGCTTAGGCTGATTTTTTTATAAATGAAAGCTTGCTGGAAAATTCATTATTTATGTAATTTTATGAATATAACAAATGCTGAAATAAATATAGAGACAAAAGTAAAAACACCAAGTCAATAATCAAAACAGATGAGACATAAATAAATCATTTATCTCATTCCAATTTATCAAAAGAATCGTTCTCTTTACAAAATTCCCTGAGGAAGTTTTGGACCAAAGTCAAACTTACATGTCCCCGATGAAAATCATACAAAAGGAATTCTGAAAARAGTAAAAAACTGAACTTAAAAGATGGATCAGGATGCCACAGATTGCTGCCCACTCRACTCTRCACAATAGCCTTTGYTAGTCATGAAATTTAATTCACAAACAAACAAGTCTACACAGACTATCAAAGATAGATCAACACCTATGTAAAACAAGTGTCTGAATGATGTAATCCAACCCTAAATCTCGTTGTCTACAATAGGACCCTGCTATCATAAAAGCAAATTAGGCTTCCAATGAATTAAAGAATGAATGAAAACTGAATTATCTCAACAAAACTCAAAGAACAGACCTTAGTATGATTCTCCTTCTATTATCCTCTTGTTCCTCCTTTTCCTTTTTCCTTTAAGAAATTAGAATTACTTGAAGTAGTTGAACTACTTCTTTAGTTAACTAAAAATCAACCAACTTTTTAGCTAAGGGGGGATAGTAATAAAATCGTAATAAGGGTTTTTAATAAATAATAACTAGTAGGTGGGACCCCTTGTGACTCCCTTTAGTTATTTAGCAAACATAACACAAGTCGTTAGTCAATTAAAACATCCCTCCTTGTGACTCCCATCATCACTCTCATATTTTGACAATTTATATCAATGATAATTGAAATTATTTCCAAAAACATATTACCCATATATCCAAAAATAGTGTGTTGTCCAAAATTTCAGAAGTCAATTGTTCTCAACAATCAATAAATAAAAACACTTAAAATCCATATATTCCACTCTGGGAGGCAATATTTCCCTTGTTGTTGCTATCACCCTTTGATCTCTCTAAATTTTCCTTATTCTGTGTGGATACTTTAAGCCTAATCTCACTGATCACATGACAACAATCATCTCTCAAATGCATGCTGGGAGGAAACATATTTGACAGAGTCATTTGAGGGTGAGGAGGGGGCAGCAAAAACTTTTCCTTTGTCAGGTGGGCCTTGGTTTTTAACCTTTTTATTGCATGGGAATATTGTACTGGTGAGTGGACACATGTATCTTAGACAATTTGATTAACAGGTGGAGGAGCAGGTAGAGACAAGTTAGGCCAACCACAATGTTGGGAGACTGTCAGGTGGAAAACATCTTTCCATCCTTCATTTTCAGGGACTTCAAGTTGTAGTGAGACATGAGGGGGAACTGGGATACCAAGGACATGTGGGGCTTGGAAGGGAGGCCTTTCTGGCCTAGGTTGGACCACTCCTCGTCCAATCCAATTCAAAAATACAAATTGAAATAGTTGGCCAAACTCTTGGGAGTCTGCATCAAAAATGTATAGAGAGCCTTGGCTTTCTATGGCCCTTGTTCCAATTTACTCTTCCTCTGTTACCACAACCATGGCTACATCTACTAAAAAAATAGCATTCATGTATGCATGATTGATTAGCAAATACTTTCTTCAATAACAATACATGACAACTCTTTTAAATATGAAACAAAGTTTGGCTTGACAGCATATCAGGCTCATGCAATCCAATCCATACAAATCATTTAATGCTTGTCAATGAGCAGGGGGTGAATAAGGGTTATGGGATATGTGAGGGATTTTATTGAGTGAAAAGTGTTAAAATGAGGGGGAATGGATCATGATTACTGCTCACAAAACATTAAACATTCAACTGTATCATAAATCAAAAGAATATATCACTGTAATTTATCCCTATGCGATCCTTTAACTGTCATAATACATAATTTTATCTTAACTATAATTAAATTTTAGGAACATGGAGTGGATAGTGAATATGGGAAGGTGAGGGGAGTTGTAATGTGAGAAAAGTGAAAGAATGGTATGGAAAAGAGCAGATATTGTTCGTAAAAATAATTAAGTATTCCATAAAAAAAACAACTTTGTATTCAATACTAGGATACCAATATCAATAAACAACTCTCGTGTGTCAAAAACTGTTCACTGTCCCACATTAAATTCTTCAAACGTTTTCAATCAACACCATCTATAATCATACTTAGAATCATTATGCCCTTCAACAGTCTTGTTAAGAGAATACTTGTTTATTTCCATTTCTTTTCTTTCCATTTAAACAAAATCAAAATGAACACACAGTTGCATTTCTTCATCTATGTCCAGCATATATTTTTATAGAATATCAACCACTGTCCATAATTAACAATTTCCCAAATCAAACATAGACATAGGTCTTTACCCAAGTTGAACAAAATTTTTAAAACTTGCCTGATTTCATTCTTTTGATAATATTAACCAATAAAACTTGTAATGAAACCATAATAAAAAACCCAAGCTTCATTTATTATGGTGCAATTAAATAAAAAAATGCACGATGTATCCATAATATTTACACAGTAAACAACAAGGTCATAGTCGTCATCTTCCCCAACTTGCAATGATCCCAATCAGGATTAATCAAACA
>JASDQU010012284.1:113053-123412 GCA_032191745.1 Picea mariana
TGATTAGATTATAAGTTATATTATGAATCATTGCAAAAACAACCTTCTAAATTTATGAATTGTCTTTCTTACTGATTTTTATATTTTCAATTTGAGTTTTAATTAACTAAGAAATATTCTCTAGTTATACCAAAAAACAACACTATTGCAAGAATATTTGATTCTTGAAGCCGAATACTTAATACAACCTCGATTTTAGTATTCTTTGGAAAAAGAGTATATGATTTAGTAAATGAAATTGCAATAGTTATTAATTGCCATTCATCATTGGAAAAGTCAATCATTTCTAGTATAATTGTGTTTAAATTTTTAGGCATATTAAAAACTACAAAGGAACTATTCTTTCATATATTGTGTTGAACACTTCATAAGTAAATGGTAGTTGCAGGTTGATAGAAAAATGAAATAGAATTTATCACACATATAAATTGCTTGTCACTATTTGCAACAAAAAAAAGATGTAGAGAAGGTAAGGTAATATCACTTTTATATGTTTTTTATCAATGTTTATTATTGTTCTAATCCATCTTAAATTTGTTTTTTTTTATAATTCCACCTTTCCTAATAATGCCACATTTAAATTTTCTAATCATCCTATCCCTTTTAACACTATCAAAAAATAGGTTAAGAAATGGACAAAATAAATCACTAGTTTGATGCTAGATGCTTCTAAAAAAAGAATTGCTAAACAATTTCATTTGATGGAAAACGTGAACTAGTTCAACATGTGAAATTTTGAGATTTGATGAAATTTATTTCTTTAATGTACAAAATTTCTCAATTTTGTTGAATCATGCTTGAAATATATATATATATATATATATATATATAGATCATATGCCCCAAGAATTTTGAGTAACACATCTTCATGTAGACATGTTGTCTCTTCTACTACTATTAATGGTGGTGCCTCTACAACTACTCCTATTGTTCAAACCTCTACTCTTGCACCTACTTCTAGTGCCTCATCAACTTCTCCTTCAGATACCACACCATGTCCCCATCCATCTATAATAATTATAGATACAAATGATACCCCAACATCAAATGTTGATTTGAATCCCTTGTCAATATTGATTCTCCAGAGAACTAGGTCATTAGCTATTTATTTATACATGGATGACAAAATTGTCCCACTTAAGGGATAAAAATATCATGGTAATTAATAATACCTCAAATTATTTCTATTTGATATAAAACTAATATTTGTGTGTTGGATTTATTATTCTAATTATAATATATGATTGAATTAGTGGGGAATAACATATTTTATACTAAGTTTCACAAGAAAGAGAAAATTATTTAGTCTTCTCATATTAACAATTAGAACAAGATATAAATATTGAAATGTCACCTTGAAAAAACAATTTATTAAACATATAGTGCACCTTTTGGATAGATATTCAACCGAAAGGTTAGTTATTCTATGCCAAGAAAGTATATGAAGACAATTCAAGATGCCTACTACATAAATAATATATGCTCCCCTAATTTTGAACATCCTTCCTTACTTCTATTCACCTTGAAAAAACAATTTATTAAACATATAGTGCACCTTTTGGACAGATATTCAACCGAAAGGTTATTTATTCTAAGCCAAGAAAGTATATGAAGACAATTCAAGATGCCTACTACATAAATAAGATATGCTCCCCTAATTTTGAACATCCTTCTTTACTTCTATTGAGCACTCAACACACCCTTAAAGTTTTCAAATTTTGGGTACCACTTTTCTTTTTAATCATTTTCACCTTCTTCTGTGGTTTTGCATAAGTTGCATATTTTTTATTTCTTAATTTTATTTTTTTGTTCTTTTGTTTTATTTTGCATCTAACAAAATAAAAAAAACTCCAAAATATCTTATGTCTTGCATAAAAGGAGAAAAAATAAGAGACACTTAATGATTTTCCTAAAGGTCCTTCAAAATCGTTGTGAGAAGCAGAATGTTCTGACGCCCGATGGTTACTTCTCAAGTATGTCGATGTCAATCAACATTGGGTGTCGGTTAAGCCAACACGTATGAAAAACCACACAGTACACCCTAGAGTATTTCTCACGATGATCAATATCAAGCATTGGCCGAATAAGAGAACAAATGCACGAATATGCAACTCACTCGCAAAAGTTCTAACGTTGATATTATCAGGCATCAGGGATGTCAATAGGAAAACACACACCAAAAAAACCCAAGAGGTTTTTTCTAACACCGATAAACATTGTGCATTAGCATCCACTGTAGTACAATGTAAACACACAAAGAATGAGGCTAGGACCATTCATTTATAGACATCAACGTTGGAAAACTGAGAAGACAAAAATATACCATTTATCACGTGTTTCTCTCCTTGTCCATGCTTGATTAGAAAACATTGATGAGCAATATGGGTCATCCATTGTTTCTCTCTTAAGAACTCTGAACTCAATCGAGACCGTCCATCTGTATATTGTCGATCCACACGCCTTTAGATAATATACATCGGTTTATAAATGCCACATCTGCATATTGATCAAGCCACATATGTGAAAGTGTTATACTTCCATCTCTGTGAGGATCAGTGATTTAATAATGTGTGAGCCACTATAAAATATCAAGCAAACAAAATACCCAACCCCCAATCTCAAATTTCATTGCAAGCCAATCAACGACCATTAGAAATCCCCAATAGACCTTTCCAACATCCCTTCGCACCACAATTTCTAGCATTGCAATCACTTTGAAAGTTGGCATAGATGATGTAAGCAATAAATGAATATCTATAGTATATTTTTTGCACTTAGGGATGATGAGATCGGATGTGAGGGCTAGCTGCTATTTATTTGAATATGTTTGTAAATGGTTTTCATAATTCACATAATACTGTTTAAATGTTTTCATGATAGCTCATGAGTGATCAAGTTTCATGAAAGAACTAAGTTATGCGATATTTTCCACAAATCATGGGACCATTAAGTACTCGACTCAGGAAAATCATTGCGTGTAGGTATTTATAGTGATTTTATGTTACATGTGTTGATATAAAGGAATATGAGTTAAGTTATTGTGTTGTGGGAGAAATGTCACTTTGAAGACCAGTGACTCACTGATCACCAAAGAATATAAAGGGAGGAAGTGAAAAAGTCAAGGAGGCATCTAGCTTAGCTACTAAGAAAATGGATTTTCCCCCGATGGTGGAACCAATGCTCCAAATGTCCCAGAAAAATCCACCAAACTCACCTACGCTCTTCAAGGATACAAAAAATAGCATGGCATCCAAGGTACTACTACCATCCTGTATTGATTCGTATAAAAAAATTCACTATGATGATTTCCAAGAATTCACACCTCATAGGGACCTAAAGTTGAGGAAATTGGATGACTAAATGTTCCAAAACATCAATTGCTCTTAATTATATATGGTGGCATCTAGGACCCATATTATACTATGTGTGGAAACCTTATAATGGATCGTCCACCATATAAATAAAGATAAATTTATGATAAACAATAAATATGGAGGTTGCATCAATGTCTTCTTTCCCACAAAGGTGAGCACATACTATAAAATTAAGGATGTCGAGGTCAGTCCAAACAAGGATTTTTTTGTTGCATTCTTTGAACGTCATAACACCAGTCAATTATTGGCATCCTGGGGGAGGGAGGACAAGAAATTCATGAACCAATCCTCAAGGTGGTACAATACAGTGAACCTCAGACAACCCTACAAATTCTTGATGTCCCTAATCTTTCGTTTGTATGGGGAAAATGATTGCTTCAGGTTCTTTGAGGCTTGGATTCCTTTGTCTTACACAATGACTATATTAGGGAGCATCTTTAACTGGGAGCTATTTTTTCCAAAAAATTAAGCACCAGGATAGAGGAAGAACAGAACCCAAAAAATAGAGAAACCCCTGCATTGTTTTATGGAATCTTATCTTCTGTATGCGACATGTGTTAGGAATATATTATCAACTTTGAATCTAAGCTATCATGTCTTTGCTTTTCCAGTCCATGTTTATTTTAGCATCCTATGGGAAAACATGTACCAAAGATCGATCACTATAATTTGTGATGGATTTATAGCTCATGTATATGAACTAATATTTAAATAGAACTTCCCAAGGCTCTCTGAGACAGTAAGGAAATTGAGATATAAGATATAACATTGGTACTTGGAAGAAAGAAGCACCTATATCATAATTTTTTGAGTCATATTTTTACCACACTTACTACCAGCCCATGTGCCAAACAAGATGGTGTTGGGATAAATTGGCTACAATACCATACTAGAAGGTTTCAATGCCTCTTTGATAAGGGAAAACAAAAGGGTATCCATCCTCTATGGGTTTTATGTAGGTTACCATTTTGTAAAGGGTACTACACATGCTAGAAAAAAAACTCAAAGTCAAATAGAGTACATGTTTTTTACTTGGATAAACATGAAACACGATTGTAAGAAACTATTGGTTGAGCATGCTAATCAGGTTGTATCCCACTGTCCATATGCGCATCATAATTTTGAGGATGAAATATTTACAAAAAATGCATTGAACTAGGATGCAATTTTGAAAAGAAGATAAAAACCAGACTTAATTAGATTCATTTCCTTGCCTAGGGATGAACAGTTGGACTTGTTAGAGAAAATAGTAGAGGCAATGGCACAATATCAATAGGAATATATAGATAAGACAACAAACATGTCATAGGCACAAAGACTCTTGGAAGAAGCCGAAAGAAAGATTCAACTGCAAAGGGAAACCATTATTATGATAGAAGTATAATCCATAGTAATAACTCTAGTTACACTCAAGGAGGAAGGGGAGCTGGAAACCTATGGGAATCCCTCAATTGGGGAATACAAAGAAAAACAACTTTCATAGAAAACACCAACAGGATAACCGTAAACAGATCCGACAACTGCAATTTGAACAAATACAATTGTCCTAAGGGAATTAGCTCATGTTATATCTAACTTGATCACGATATACAATAGTGAAATAAAGGAGGTGGATACTGCATTTCCTATTTTGAATGCGGTAGTGAAAAAGATGTTGGATACACAATTTCCCCAAGGACCAGAACCCTTGGACATAGAGACAGGTTTGAACACAACTGAAGGTTTTATAACCTCTTCATATCCAACGTCACAACCACTGGATAGAGGGGAAGGTTGTGAAAAAGGATAAGAAGAAACAAAATATAGAGAGAAAACAAAAACTCTAGCGGATAAAGATGAGGATGGTAGTGGAACTTCAATTGCAAAGAATGAGACATGAGGAAAAAATGGTAGAGCAAGGAGACCCTGGTGATGATAATTCATCATGAGGTAACACTAGAAAAGGAGATGTTGATAAAGAGTTGGAAGGTATAAAAACAGATGATAAAACCATGTTAGAACCTCCAACACATGCTTCACCCCTACAGAGAACAACCTTATAAGAAACCACAACACAGGAAGTCATGAAAAATACCCTCAACATTGAACAAATTGAAGATCCTCCAACTAAGACAGGGATGGAAATAGAAATAGGACCTGAGCAACCCTTAGTAGCACATGGACAAGATAAGAACATTCACAAACAACTTGCAAGAATTAATGGGGGAAAGGAGCCAATAATTGAACATTTCCACACACCCATAATTCTAAGAAGTTCTCTATCATGGGGAGATCATCAAATCCCTAAAACTATATATGAAGTGGAAAATGTCAAGGCAATCGCTTATGATAAGAAAAGACAATTAATATCTAGGAGGACCGACAAGAAAAGGATAATCACCCTGGATGTCACTGTGATGATCACCACAAAGGAAACCTTGTTGGATGTTGAGAATTCTAGAGTAAGCGAATTATTGGGAGCCGGAATGGATATATCCAATGTTTCCATCAACAAAGAAAAAGAGGAAGAGGGAGAGGAAGAATTGTTGAGAGAAGAGCTGGTGAGTCTCAGACACCAGGTAAAATATTATCAGAAAACAACAATGGCAGTGGGTTCCTAAATGTCGAGATGAGGGAGAATTATGGCCAATTCAAATCAGAAAGAGAAATATTCATGAGCCCGATCATTCGTTATCGAGAAGAGACATTGCTGGGATCCATATCTTACAAGGACATGATGGGGTAGTCTAATAAATATCATTGTGTTTTGTATAAAATTGAATACATCAAGGATATTTAGAAAGGATGAGGAGAAGAGGAACATGGTATCAGATTGCTCGCAGATTAGAGTCTGGTCAGGTTCAAAATAGTGGTAGAGTATTGGACACAATTGGTAATAGAGCCACACAAAATAATGTGAGAAATATGGGAGGAATGTCTCGTGAATTGGGAGAACATAAATCATAAAATGAGGAGCCTTCGGCTCCCATATTTTTGCATACCCGACGACTTTGTTAACCTGCACACCATAGTCTGACAATTCGAGGAGCTTGATGTATAATTTGAGACTGAGGTTTGTGAGATCAGAACACTTGAAAAGCGATAGCTTAAGGGATTCGTCGATGGACCGATACGGGTAGCATGGGTCCTACGACATCTAGGCTCTGAGATAGACCGATTTAGAGAGAGGGTAATGGAAATGAAGGATAAGCTCAGCATGTCAATGGATCAACATTGTTTCTTGTATATGCATATGTGTGAGGATATGTTCTCCCAATGGTATGATTTATGAAAAGGAATTTTTTTTTAGATTACTGAAGTTAACTTATAGCTTCCACATGGATGTAGTCCACTTTACGTTTTGTTTTTCTTTTGTTAACTAAACATATTATTATTTTCTGCATGGGATTTCCATATAAATAAGGATGTCGACCTCGTTTTGAATGGTTGAATGTTTTTTCTAAAAACTAATAATTAGATGAAAAACTAATTTGGAGTTTAATATTGAAGATCATATAGAGCTGGATAAAAATTTGTTCCAAGGCTTGTGGATTAGCGTAGTCTATGGATTGTTATACATACAATTTTCTACTGAGTGATTTAGAAAGATTTTAATTCTGTTTAATCTATCTTGAATGATTATGGTTTCTAAATGAATGTTGGCATAGATTGGACGGTGTTTTAAAGTCGTTGTGTTTTACAGTAATTAGAATTATTTCCAGTTATGTGTTATTGTTACATATGATATCCTTTCTTAGATGATATTTACTGCTTGACCAACAAGAAAATATTTTTGTTTAATATTGATTGAAGAGAGATATGATTTACATGTTGGTAAAGTTTAACCTACACTGAGTCTTCTTCATAATTTGGTTTTCAAATACTTAGTAAATAAACTAATAAAAAAAAATACTCTAAAAGATATATCCTTAAACCAAAAATAAATCCCATTGAAACTTGTTTGTTCATCAATATGAATAATCACGCTACCTTAAATAGGGAAGAGTCTAATTAGGTGTTGTCTCTGGGTGTGATTCATACTGTTGAGTTAAAGGGGATTTCGACCCCTAAACATAATTGGCGCTAGAAGGAGGGCTTGAATAAATGCATGGACGGTCAAAATATTTCTTTCAATAGAAAATCACCTTAAATATCCTATAGATTCAAAACAACCCACATGCATGGTTATTCCTTCATAGGCATGGCTAGTCCTTCTCAGGATAACCTTAATATTGAAAGAACCTCTACTACTAGTGAATCAACACACACCAAATAAGGTTAGTACCTTCACCCATGAATTCCCTGCATCATCCCCCATGATGAAATCAACATGCTTAATAATATTACCATAGAATACGCTCATCAAATTGGAGCACTTCCATCAGCTTTATTTGTTCCCCGTAGGAAACAAATTGCCAGACTAGTAGTGGATACCCCTAATCATACCTTTGTCCATATGGTTGAGGATCTAGTAGATCTCTCCCTAACTGAAATTGACCAGCCTCTTAGTTTCATTCTTGAAACCCCTCTTCTCACCCCACTAACAAGTACAAACTCTGATATTGAAAGTTATAAATATGAATAAGATGAATCCAACTAGAAAAACTCATATATCGGGTCAGACGATATGGAAAAAAACAGTGAAGAAATCCCAGAAGGTAATGATCAACCTGCAAATAACCAACCATGGTTGGCTAGGGATGACTTGGCCATACTAGGATAGTTACACCATTTTCCTCGTCATCGAGAGAAACATCTCCCAAAGTGTGATCTTGAAACCTTTGGGTTGCTCAAATATCACATCAAGAAATTCATATTGGAAATAAGATTGATGAATATCTAGCATGAATATGCATTGTGCATATTGTTCCCTTACACTTTTGAGAACTCATATTCAACATGGTATTTCAATCTCCCAGTCAGATCCATTGATAGTTGGATGAAATTTCACAAGATACTTTCTGGATAAGTTTGTTGAAGAGACAACTATCGAGGCCTCAATGGCTCATATTTTTCCGCCAACATGGGTCCCAAAGAGAAGGTCAAATATTTTAATCGTACATTCAAATCCATCCTTAACAAATTTCAACTTGAAGCTAAACCTTCCCAAGAACTGTAGATTGAGGTATATTCTAATGCATTACCAGCCTCCATATCTATGTTCATTAAGAGGGTTGCTAAAATCAATTTGGATAAGAATTTTGAGGAAGCCAAAATTATTGAATTTCAAATGAAAGTCTGCAAAGATATCCAAATCTCCTTTTCAAAGAAGGAAACACAACAAAGACATAGGAGGGGACTCTTGTTGGCATGGCTAATAGGTAAACTAATAGAACAAAGCATTTAAAAGGATAACATTGATTTGGAAGTCTATAAAGAATAGTTAAGAAACTATGTAACAAAATTGTAGACATGAATAGGAACGTAGGGTAAGGCACATCAAACCCTAGACCCTACAAACCTTTTTTCATAATACCCCCATCATTTAAGGACATAGAAACCCCACATTCTAACTTGAACATTGATTTAGGGGAAATGGCAGTCGATTATTATATTGATTACCATAAAAAACATCATTTAGAAAAGGACTTCCCTCAATGGGTTAATTCCATGAACGTATTACAAAAACAATTCTTCGATGGTTGTGCTCTAACTGAATATCCCAATAAGAAAATGTCTAATACTATAAAAGATGAGGTTAATGATCCACCTCCTCAAAAATCTATGGTTCTGTGGGATTTCATCCATACATCATCTTATGATAGTCCTATAGAAGAAGAGTAATTACCGGAAGATCTCACAATCCAATCTAGGAGCAAGGGACCCATCATGCAAAATCAACCTTTCATGGCACAAGCTCCTAAGAAGTTCGAGAAAAAATCGTTCTCGGCTCAACCAACCCAACAACTTAATAGTGCCCCAAAGTTCCATGTTTTCGAAACAACAAAGCTAGAATATAATGTGGTAGAATACCTAAAGAAGTTGAAATCCAACATTTATGTGATGGACTTATGTATAATTCATCGACAAAAGGATCTACTCTTACAAGCCTTGGAAGAGGATGAAAAACTCATGTTAAATCCCAACCCAAATCTAGGCTTGGGGAAAGGAAGCTCTAGGGAAGTGAAGAAGCCTAATGTGAACACGATGTATTCCAATAAGAAACCTTAGTCATTTGTCCCACCATTTTTTTTAACCTTCGAAATATACAATAGAAATCTACACAACTTCTTAATTGAATTTGGCAGTTCTTCAAAACCCATGCGTCTGTCAGTGTGCAAGAAGATGAATGTTACTCCTACCAAAAGTGACATACATATTATTGAACCAGACAGAACCAAAGTTAAGGTAATTAGGGAACTCAAATATGTCATGATCTGAATTGCCTCTAACCCAAAATTTGACCAGGTCATAGACATCATAATTGTGAATATTCCAAAAGATGATGGGATGTTGTTAAGTAGGGATTGGTCTGAAAAATTACATGAATATTTCTATAAGGATTGGTCCCACTTGTGGTTACCTTTGAAGGGAAATCCAAACATGATCATGATTAACCAGGAAAAATATTTGAAGCATATCATCATTAACTTGGAAGCTCCTAATGAACCTCCCTCTACATAATTCCCAATCCTAGGAAATTATTTTTGTGACTCTAACTTTCATAATTTCTCACCATGATTATCCGAAGTGCTATTTTAAAAAATATCAAAGTTTCCATTGCAGTACAATCCTGAAATAATTGATCAATATAGTAAAATTGAACACAATCTTTATGATCAGATCGTGAAAGACGAAAAGAAAAATCCAAAAGGTAGACTTACACAAGCAAGTTCCAAACTTCACTTCTAAGATCTATAATTTATTCTTCGATGAATCAAAATCCCAAGAAGGGGACAATGTGGGTTGGATTTTCATTGATCTAGTAGGAAAAACATAGTTACCAACTTAAAGAGAACTCTACAGAGTTCTCGTTTTTGGGGGGGTCCAATTTTTTACCTCGTTT